>PVHP010008873.1:0-51778 GCA_004024765.1 Zapus hudsonius
AGAGGGTGGGGATGGATTTGGGGTGACAGCAGGCATGGGGTTTGGGGACATGTGTTTCAGTGGTTGCAAGGGGCGAGGCTGCGGGTGTAGGAAGGGGGGAGGGTTATGGGGCCGCTGAAGTTTATAGGAATGGGAGCTGGGCTGCTGGGTTCTTTGGGCACTGGAAAGGGGCCAACGGGCTCCCTGGGCATGCAAACTTGGCCGCTGAGCTCCCCGGGCATGGGAAAGGAGCCGCAGGTTTTCCTGTGTCAGGAATGGGGTGGAGAGTTGCAGGGGGCTGGCTGTGGGGGGGCATGGAGTTCAGCTGGCTCAGACCACTAGAGCATGTCTTGCTGACTGGTATGTAGTATTCACTGCCTCCAGTGCGCACTTATCCTCAATGGCAGTTTCCAATTGGTAGAATCTGTTTCTGGGAAGTGTCTGTAGCTGGGAGCCTGTGTGCAGCTTGTGTCCCCAGCCTGAATCACAGCTGAAAACTCTAACCCTTGTTCCCTGGGAGACACAGCGTGGCTGCTAGTCGGCCATCTTGAACTGGAAACTCCCATTCTCTCTTTCTGCCTCTCTCTCTGCTTCTCTCTCTCTCTTTCTCTCTCAAATAAATAAATAAAATATTCAAAAACAGGAAGACATACAATGATGTATTTAAGTTTAAATGCAATATAAAGTAACTATAGTTCTAAAATTTACTGTGTGTATCATCATGAACACCACTGTATTATATATATATATATATATATATCACTATGAACATTTTTTTTTTCCAAAGAGACAAATGAATTACCTTAACTCAAGTTACCATCCACATGCTGATTTGGTTATACACTGCCAATTACTAGTTTTAGAAGCTATCATCATCAGATCAAGCAACATACTTTCTGGCCACAGATTTGAAAAATTGACATAATTTAGAGTAAATACAAATATATAAAATTCATTCTGGTTTCCATACATTGAAGGTTTTCAATGTAAATTTTATGAATTACAGATCTGATAATGTCATAGTCAGCCACACGCCACTGGGGTGAATCTCCAAACCAGGCACAATTTGGGGGAGGAAAGAATTCATTGAAATAACAGATCCAGAGGAAGTTAAGGAAAGGCTGGTCCCCTTTCACAGATCCAAGCAGAGACAGAGGGTCAGCACCTCCAGAAGCAAGCAGGCACACTGTAACATTGTAACTCACAAAAAGATTGACAGACTTGGATTCTGGATGCTGTTTTGCATATGTGTCCCTAGAATTTTGCATCCAATTTAGAAATACCTCAGGGCCAGACCCCAGGAGGTCATGCCAAAATGACACTTCCTCTAGCCAGAAGGCTGGAGACAATTCACAATTACAATAAGCACAATTATAATAAATTCTATTGGGGGACATCTGTTCAAACCATCACAGATAATATAATTGTATATGATATGATATAGTTTTGAATATACTAAAGGTACAGCAACTCCAAAATTAACCATTTTTTAGTGACCAGCGCTAATTAAATCTTTCAAATACAGTCCAGTCAGAAGACAATATTTGCTAGGGAAATTATTTGTGATAATTTTTTGTGTGTTTTGAAACTTACAAATATATATATTGTGCTTCAATCAAACTGATTTCTGATAACTAAAAATAAAAATGAGTTTTTCATGACAGCTTGTTTTTGGATTTGTAAAGAGAGCTCTTCATATTTTAAATATATCTGAGTCGTATATAATTATGATTTTACAAGACATTTGATATATACAGGCAGACTGAACTCTCCCTATAATAATTCCACTTTAATTATTGGTGTCATATATTTTCAAAGAAAAAAAAACATACTTGCTTTCCTTATTCTTTTGTCTACCTTTCTCTGAAGCAAGAAATTCGGCAAAGTTTTGTACATGTCTTTAAAGTAAGTAAATGTTTAAAAAAGATTTTTTTTCCTTATTCTACAAAAAGGGTATTATTATGTTAAATATACGTTACTAAAAACTAGTGACCTATAAGAAAAATTATACCTGCTTGTACAAAAAAAATGTAAAGTTTCAGAAAAACCAAAAGTTAATCACATTCTCAAGGTTTTAGTTTTCTTAGTTATCTAGACATAGAGCATGTAGCATTAGGATTATCAGTCACTTAATTGCAACAGATCAGAAAGGAAAATCATGTGGGCAGAAACAAGCATTTGACAAGCTAAATGGAGGAAAAGGTGCAGCTGAATGTGAATCAGGAAAAGAAAACATTTTTCAAAAGTTGCCATTTCCTGAGGCTAATGGTCTCTTATTAGAGCAGCCTTCCACCACCTGTTTCTCTCCCAGTGTGACTGCTCTGCCTCACAAAGAGAAACTGATGATATAAAGGCAAATTGAGATCTATTTCCAGTGGTTCTTTTGACTTCTGTAAGCATTAACTATATTTTGCTTTTCATTGAGCTTGAAGTGATTTCCTTCACATAATAGCCACATTTATTGAAAACTTTTAGGAAAAAAGAACACTGTGATAGTAAAAGACTGTAAGTGAACATTGCTTTGGTCTGTTAAAGTGATCATGAAATTAGTTAGCTTATTCACCATGAAAAAATCTACATATATATAATATACACATATATATACACATATATATATAATATAATATATATGTGTATATAAATTTAAAGAGAAGTGTATGAATAACAATAATGGGAAAGGAAATACAGTGATTAAAGTTCTAAAAATTCGGGTTGGAGAGATGGCTCAGAGGTTAAGGCACTTGCCTCCAGTGCCTAAGGCCCGGGTTCAATTCCCCAGTACCCATATATGCCAGACTCACAAGGTGGTGACCCTGGTGCTCTCTCTCTCTCTCTCTCTCTCTCTCTCTCTCTCTCTCTGTATTTCTCTGCTTGAAAATGAATAAAATATTTTTAAATAAGTTCTAAATATTCTATTTTTCCTTTTTTTCTTTTTCCACTTAACTAGGATGACTGTTTTAAGTCCACATTACAAAAGCATCAATCACATGTATACACACAATACTTTTTCCATTTAAATATTCATATCATGCATATTCTTCATATTCTTTTTAGTATATGTTATACATTATCAATTTTAGCTTCTGTTTTGATTCCTATTTAAAGTGTTTTACAAGCCTGACTGGCAGATCACAATATCTCTGGTTTATTTTCCATTTGTCAGAAGAAATTTAACCCATGGGCCACCTGTATTTCTATTTTTATCCCTAGTCAGCAAATTACATGAGGCAGATGAGCTTCTGCTAGAATCCAAATTCAGTTCCAGGCTAAGGATGCTTCCAGAATGATAGGTGAAACAGTTCACAGAGAGATTTGTACATAAGGATCATTATTTTTCACAGCATTACAGGATTTACAGGATTTTATTTCCAGAAAGCTAAAAGTTTCAAAATTTATATATCATTTTTATGTTCTAATGAACATATTCCTGTAAAAATGAACACCTAAACAATGCAATGATTCAGGTGGCCAGGGACATGGAATTAGTATTTTTAAAAAGTGATGTTTGTAACATCTCTCTGGGCTTATTATATTTATAGGCTACACAAAAAAATGCAAGACAAGAATTGAGGTATAAGAGTTTAAATATTTGTTTTCATCAGGAAGATAAAATTACAGTAAAAGACAATAATTACATAATTTGAGTCACCAAGTAGCTGCTTTTGGTGTCAGAATTATTACTACAGTATCTGCTTTAAATAAAAGTGTTTCTTTTCTAAAACTATACTGAAAATTAATGCAAAAATTCTTAAAAATACAGTGAAAACAATGAGTAATGTATGTACATTTGATAGTATAATAAAGCAAGTTTACAAGACGAAAGGTTTTTCAAAATCATATTAATAATCCCCATGGGTCTCTGGGATCCAATTGAGACCCTTTTTCATGGTCTCACCATTGGGGAAGTCATTATCCATCAGTAAAAACAAATAAATAAAAGAAAAAAGGCAAAAAAGTCACCAAAATAGATTGAGGACATAGCAGAGATGATGGAAATGTGCTAAGTTATGGTTAAAAACAGGAAGACAATGTACTTACTACCTAGTGAACAGCATCAGCCTTTTGATAGATAGTTCCATTGATAAGACCTATGTTAAACAACTCATAGTAATACACAATGTCCTTGCAGCTTCAAAACTGCTATCTTCTTTATAATTGAATGCAATCTCTGTGGCCAGTACCATACATTTTGTCAGATTCTAGTAAATACTAGAATGCTCTGCCTTCATTTTCTCTTTAGGGGCAATGCATTCACCTGTTAGTTTCTGGGAAAATTAAGAGTTGATGCCTCATATTTTTGTCTTCTCAGAATTGCCACTGGCCATCCTAGTGCAAACTTTACTTTTTCACAGAGTTTGGGTTGCAATGAGTAACTAGCTAATGCAGAGATAAAATTCCATAATTATTCTCTCAATTCAGGACAATTTTAAAAGAAATCATAACTCCAAAACTTCCCAAAAATTGGCTGAAACTTTATATCAAACTTTATTGTGACATATCTATTACAATTGTCAAGTCTTGATTTGTTCCATTCTTTACAGGTATAAAACTCAACAATGTTTTCACATAAAATTTATAATTGCAAACTCACAGGTTGCTTCTACGGAGCACAAATTTAGAACAAGGGAGGATCTAAACACACATTTAATGTGGCATCTTGAACACAGATTCCTTCACAAATGACCTGCACTGACAAGCAATAATTGGGAGTGAAATACCAGGTAGATAGTTTCAGGCATGATCAACGAATAGCTTTTATCCTTGAATGTTTAATTGGAGTGGATGATCAGTACAAGGAGATGCCCTGCTTGGTATAACAGTTTTGTACTAGAGACTTAAATGTCCTGAAGTTGGAGGGTGTGCTTTAGCTTGCACCGATTGTGAAGAACAGTGATGGCAGGACTAGGAGGATTGATCCCCAACCCACAGCTCACTGGGAGAGTGGGGCTAGGTAGCAGCTTCTAAGGAAACCTTGATGTTTTGTATTTCATAGAGAACCAGGCTTAGGATTTCACTACTGTAAAGGGCACTTCATAAATGAATACTCAGTCCCAAAAGTCTCGTAAAGTGAAGGCAAAGTGTGGTGGTTTGATTCAGGTATCCCCCATAAATTCATGTGTTCTGAATGTTTGATCCCCAACTGATAGCAATTTTGGAATTTGAACCTTATAGGTGTTATAGCCAGCATCCCTTTGCCAGTGTTTGGCACACTTTCCTCTTGCTGTTGTCCAGCAAGGTAATGTTGGCCAGAAGGTAATGCCCATCCTCTGTTCATGCTAACATTTTCCCTGCCATCATGGAACGTCCCCTCATGTCTATAAACTAAAATAAACCCATTCCTCCACAAGCTGCTTTTGGCCAGGTTCTTTCTGCCATCAATGAGGAAGCCGACTGTAACACAAGCCATAGTAGGAAAGTGGAACCCACACTTTGAAATGTGTAATGTGATTAAATACAGTGGTGAAACTTGAAGTCTCAGTCACCCATCCCTTCTTATTATGATGCTATAAAGTGGGAGGAAAAAAAGGAAAAAACTGGTCACCTCTGGTGCAATTCATAACCCCCTAACCTATAGACAGATCCAGTATATGCACTGAGGAAGGACCCCAGTGGGTAGGGGACAGGGAGGAGGGAAACAGGGAAACATTCACAAGATTTGATCATATAATGTACATTCTTACTCATAATAAAGATATTTTTCAGAAGAAGTTATAGCTCTCTTATCTGACAATAGTGCAGAGGTTCAAACAGGGAAGGTACCTTACAGGATCTAGTATTTCAATGAATGATCTTCATAGTACAAGATAGTATATTCTACAAACAACTGCAAGACAGAAATAACATACAAGCAACAACTGCAAGAATATGTATAAATCTGGAATCTGAGTATATATAAGATAACATCTATAGGTTTCACTTTACCAAAATGTAGCAGGATCATGTCAGAAAACTTTTAGAGCCTGGAGTAAACTCTGACATATAAAACTCTAAGATGGCTGTCAGAAGCTTTTGGAGAAAACGTCAAAAAAAAAAAAAAAGGAAAAAAATAAACCAAAAAACTTTGAACTGGCATTGCTAAGAATAGAGAAAGGTGGTTGCAGATACAAGGAATGGATTTCTATAGGCCAAAAACATCACAAAAACTGTGATACACAAGGAGACTCAGAAGACACTTGACCGATTTCATAGGTATTCCCTAATGCACTGTAAATATTCCCCTCTCTGGTCTTCTATTCACGGCCTCTGATGTCTTCCCCAGTGTGGTCCTTCATACTGTATCTTCTTTGTTTAGTATTATGAGTATATATTTTTTAATTTTATATTTTTTCTATATATTTTTTTCTGAGAGAATTCTTTAACCACACACAAATGAATTACCAAACATAGCAGTACTAAAAGCTTTGCAAAATGCAAAGTTCCCTAAGTTCTATTGATGGCAGAGGTGTTCTAGATGTCATTGTTGGGATTGTATTCTCTGAAAGCAATAAAGAAAGAATCATCTAGTAATAGGCAGTAGAAGTTTCTGTTAAATGCCAAGGAGGTGATATCACCATGCTGCACAAAGCCTAAAATTATAGCCACATGAATAAAACCTATGAAACTAGGAATACAGTGAGTGAATAAGATGTTTCTAAAACCTGCCCTCCTACATCTTTGAACAAATGTTAAGGAAGAAGTTCTGGGTAGATAGAGTCATTGCCCCAAAGAACACAGAGTAACAGAGTGGTAACACGGAGAGCAGAGGCATCCAGAGTCTCTGCACTTCTCTGGTTCTGACAAACCTGGAAGTATACATAGCATCTTAGAGATAAGAACAAATTTCAAGTCATTCATTCATACCTGTGGTGGGATGAGCTCATAGCTGTTCGGACTCAGGCTCTCCAAGGGAAGAATATAGAAAAGTAGCAAGAGAATCATAATGAGCTTTAGTATTTTACCTTTATGCCCACAAGAAAAGAATGCCAAAGTATTACATAATTTTCAACTGTTAAATTTGTTCTGCCTCATGCACGTAAGAAAGAAATTGGAGCATTTCAGTCAAAATTTGATTGTGCAACTATGGTGTAAATGACTTGATATTAGCAGCTCTTCTCCTATTCACCAAACAAGGCGGATTGTTGAAATGATATACCAGAAACTAAAAATTCAAAGTGAATAATCAACTTTATCTTTTCTTATTTTTTCAAACATGTATTTGTTTCCACATAAATGCTTGTGTCAGTAAAATGATAAAATGTATTATGAAAAAGCAATAAATCATGTTTCAGTAGGTTCCTGAAAAATATATTTCAATAAATTAAAGAATAGACTTAGTGAGATTAGTTTTCATACCATGTTTTATTTTGAAAAATGATTAATATGAGTATAAAGCCAGAACAGTAATAAACTTGAATCTTTTAGTTTATCTACTGTCAATCTTCTTCAAATAGAAAAATGTGTTTTATTTAACATTATTTTATTATACTTTTAATTTCAACAAATGTTGACATTTTAATAGAGTTTAGCATTTCTACTATTAATTTTTTTCTTATGTTATGGTCAACTTTCTAGTTCTGCGCAGAAAGAACCCAAACAAAAGTGACTTGTAGAGGAATGGGTTTATTTGGCTTACGGACTCGAGGGGAGACTCCATCCTGGCAGGGAAAACGATGGCATGAGCAGAGGGCTGGACATCACCTCTGCCACAGCACTGCAAACAGCGGCAGGAAGGTGTGCCAAACACTGGCAGGGGAAGCTGGCTTATAACCCCATAAGCCCACCCCCAACAACACAGCTCTAATGAGGTTCTAATTCCCGAATTGCCATCAGCTGAGGATCGATCTATCAGAACACATTCATTTGTTTGTGGGGGACACCTGGATCAAACCATGACAGCTTATATTTGGAAAATCCTTTTCAATTAGCTTGCAAAGTTGTCTTACCTTTAATATTAAAATCTAAATAATAAAAAGATTACTTTAGTTGCATCTTAGATTCTAAATCTTGAAGTCAATTTGTACTTAATATCTTTGTTCAGCCTCTGAATATAATTTTGTGTCAACAATACCTTTGCTTTAAAATGATTCATCCTCTTTTAGCTTTAATGATTTATTATATAAAACACCAAAGATCTTTTATGGACTTAGATGGACTATAAGTGAAAAACAAAAGAGAAGGGATCAATTATTTTCCTTTTTTCTCTAAGAATCACTTTCTATTATAAATATTAATATTATATCTATGTGCACTACCTGTATTCCCAGAACTTCTGAGGTAGAGGCTGGAGAATCAGAAGTTCAAGGTCATCCTTGGCTAAAAATCAAGTCCAAGACCACCCTGGACTATGTGAGACTCTGATTCAAATATTGAAAATAATAAAATGTACTATAAGTAAATATTAAAATGATAAAATTTAATCAGTAAAAGTGTATCAGATATTAAGAATGAATTTTAAACTTTTAAATAAATTCCTCTGAGCAAACCTTAAATTGGTTAATTAAAAATAGAGAGAATTAATTGGCAAAATGCATAAGAAAATCTGGTGATTAATAAACTGAAGTGAATATTTTGCTTATGAAAGTATTTTAACAAATTATAATGTGTGACTATGTTATAGCATTTGTGCTTCAGAACTGCCATTTCCTTCCTACCAGTACTCCTGCAGCACTGCTTGTCCTCATAGACCATAATTACCTTGAAATTTAGCATCAAGATCCCATTCTGAAATACAATGCAGCTACTCACAGTTTACTTCTCCTATAAACTGAATTTTCATGTCCCCAACACACAGCATGAAACCAAATCTCCATTGTGATGGTACTTCCCAGTTGGATGTTTGTTTGATAGTTAACTAGTACATGAAGGCAAAAACCATGTAGATGAATTATGTCTCTAAAGAAATGATGCAGGAGGGATCCATTGGCTCTTCGGCCACCTGAAGGAGCAGTCAGATGTCACTCTGAGCCAGGAAAGGATCACTCACACAACACTGGTTTGGCTTGCATTTTATATGACTTCCTGATTCCTTGAATTATGATGAATAACTTTCTTTTATTCATAAGTATTTCAGATGATAGGAGTTTGTTACAGTAGCCTAATGGACAAATGCAAACATTAGTAACAAGAAGGGAAGGTGCTACCATAACAAATACCCAAATATCTGCACGTGGTCATAAAACTGAATAATAAGCAGAGACTTGAAGGATTGGTGGTAAACACAATGGACCTGTTGCTCTAATTGAGCCTGTAGAGAATTCTGGCAAGATCTCAGAAACAAGAGAGAACAGGCTCATTTTCTCATGTTAGATGTAAAGCAAAGGAAGACTGTTTCAGACTCAATATTTATGTTTCACTTCAAGTTTAAATGCTGAAACCTGCTCCTCAGTGTGGTGGTACCTGGAGAACAGGCCTTTGATAAATTATTAGGTCATGTGGGATGGGAGCCTCATCAGAATGGCTAGTAATCCTATTAACACTCTGAAAAATTTCCCCATTTCTCCCATCCAAGTGCTAACCAAGCCCTACCCAAATTAGCTTCTGAGATCAGAAGAGATGGGGCCATTCAGGGTGGTATGGCCATAGATTGTTTCCCTACTTTTACCACCATGTGAGAATGCAGCCAATGAAAGTCCATGAGACTTAAGCAGGCCTTAACCTAATACCAACTCTGCAAGCACTTTGATCTAGGACTGTCTACTTCTAGAATTATAAGTACTATATTTCTTCTATTTATAAGCTATTAGGTTTATTCACTTGGGTTCACATGCATGAAGCAGACAGCTGCAGTATGTATGCACCAAGGATACAGAAGATTAAACGGCTTATTTTTAGAACTATTAAAGAAGGGTACTCTATAATAAGTTTCTAAAGTTCCCACCCAGAATGAGCTTAAACATAAGGCAAGAAATGGGAAACTTGCATTTATCAGGATTAGAATGTCAGAAAATGAGACAAAATTTGTCCACAGAAACACCTACTGGTTGTGAGGCCCAGGAATAGCATCCATAATTACTATCCATAATTATTTCCTAATATGGAGATGGGATACCTGCGCTTTTCTGAAAAAAATCAAGGTTTTTCATAATTCATTGTCAACATGACAAACAGGTGAGCCTACAGCTGCTTTCAGTCTCTCAGATCTTCTGTGAGCTCAGCTCATTAATAAGTTCCTAAGGGAGCCAGGAACAAAGGCTCTGGTTGATTGAGTACAGGTCTACAATTCCAGGATGTACAGAACAGGAAGAGATGAGAAAGAAAAGCGGAGAGATGCTGACTATCTTCTATTCACCAGCATCATTCTTCCAGCTGTAGACCTGCTTAGGCTGGCTGCCACTAAGAGCATTGCCTCATGATCATGTAATATTGCTATGTAGGTTCCCATCCTCTCTGAATAGGCCCAGTGTTCACATACACAGACTAATTCCTGAAATGCTGGAGACAAACTAGTCTGCAGCCACATATATTTATAACTGTAATGAATAGAGGAGAATGCTAAGAAAAGAATGTGTGTATAAAATGGAAATAAAAAAAGAAAAGACATAAGATTAAATAAGAATGAATCAAAAAGGATAGTACTTTCAATGAATCAAGCTGGGTCAGCTGGATATCCATAAAGAAAACAAAATTGTGTTTTGACCCCTGTTTATACTTGCTATAAAAATCAATCACAGACTGATTGAAGATCAAGCTGTGTGATGGAAAAATAATAAAGATTTTGGAATGAGATGTTGGATAATATGAATAGGAATATGTGTTCTGAACAGGCAATAAGCTCTTAAGATAATACCCAAATGGTATAGAAATAAAATAAAAATATATTTAAAATATGGACTTTTGCTCATCAAAAAAAATTTAAAAAGTGAAAAGGCAACCCACAGACTGGTTTTTAACATATGAATAATAACTAAATTACATCATTTATGTTTTAAATATTTTAAAAATAAATTGACAAAAGAACAAACAATAAGGTGAATATCAAAATAGATAAGAAAATCATGTAAAAGTCAACAACTTAGCCATTAGGGCTTTACTCTAAAACCACAATTTGATATTCCAGAATAATTTTAACAATTTTTTTAAACTTTACAAAAAGTAAACAAGGTATTATTAGGAAAGATGTATAATGTCAGAAAATTTTATCAATTGCCTTTGTGATAAAAAAAAATGTTAGAGAAATTGAAAGAGTGATGGATTTCTAGTGCCTGGGAGCTTCATGTCTACCCTGTCTAAGTCCCAGGCTTTGATTTCCAGCACTACACAAAATATGTGTTGGTATGATTTGATAAAACTGAACACATAGGACTGGAGTCATCACAAATATATGAATATATGTTGAACAACAGAGAAGTGCTCTCACAAACACTTTAATAGAAAAAGTCAACATAAAGAGAATATACAAAACAATTCCATCATGTATCTTTATCCAATCAGAATATTAATTTAATTTATAATAAATGAAATTGGAATGCTATGGTAGTTTGAATATGAAATATCATCTTTTTTGTGTGTGTATAAAGAAATACCATCCAATGATTGAGGAAGTGAAAATATCTTTCTCCTAATGTAAGATCACTCAGTAAAAATGTGTCAATGAGTTCATAAAAAAATTAGAAGCAAAAATATAATGTAAAATGAAATGTTTTTTTTCAAAAGTAATTACATATATGATAGTATCTATTTCAAGAAAAGAATGGAAGATATTCTGAAGTAATTACTAAACTATACTGAGTTAGCACTATTCTGGTATTTAGAATATCTAAGAAAATCAAATGTTTTCCCTGACCTAATTAATTTTCTTTCCTTTCAAACATCCAACTAGAAGCAGCTTATAGGAGGAAAGTGTTTATTTTGGCTTATAGACTTGAGAGGCATAAATAGAGTCTGGACATCACCTGCCCAACCAACATCAGGTGGACAACAGCAGAGGAGAGCATGTCAAAACCTGGCAAGGGGAAACAGGTTATTACACCCATGAGCCCACCCCAACAATGTACTGCTTTTAGGAGGCTCCAATTCCCAAATCACCACCACCTGGTGACCTAGCATTCAGAGCACCTAAGCTTATGGGGCCACCTGAATCAAACCATCACACTTAATATTTTTTTGTTTTAATTTAGTATAACATGACTTACAATAACAATAATACTTGAAATAAAAGGAGATAACATTAAATATATTACTTTATAACACGTTTATTTTTTATTAAAGTTATAAATCTCTGATATTAATATTTTTCTGTGAACTAAATAACATTTATCTATCCTCCCTTGGTCCCATAATGTGTTCTTCACATGAATCCACTTTCTCTAACCTAATAAAAGTTAATAGATACCCAAAGCCATCTGGTTTTTTCTTTAGGTACATTTCCAGTAACCTTAACCACAATTTATTGTTCAGTAAGCATTGAATGATTAATTAAAACATACACTAGTAGGTGAATGAATGGAGTTAGTCGGCTCCCTTCTTTACACTTTCAAACCTAGGATATTGTGGGGAAGCCATTGAATGACAGTGGTAACAAAGTTCTAAAGGAAAACAATCACAAATGTAAACATCCCCACTAACATATTTAATTGTACAAAACATGATTTTGTTACAAAGATGTATTTTGAAACTTCAGAATTTTAAAGTTTATGCACCTCTCTCTCAGTCTTAGAGTCATGCCACAGTGTGAGAGCTCACTGCAGAAAACTGTCCTCATTCCCAGGTCAGGATGTGACTGAAAGGCCTGGTCCATTTGCCAAGCAACGAGTCAGTTGTGTCTGCTTTGTTGTCGAGATCTTAAGTATCTCTGGATCTTTGCTCTGGGTTGTGATGGGTATCGTTGGTGCCTGTCTCCCTTGACCTTTCATGGGTTATCAGACTTGCTGTGGTGATTGGTCTCCTGTTTGTCTCCTCACTTTCTCATAGGTTTCATTTGGGCCCTGTGCAAAGGCCAGAGGTGGTTTGTCTCCTGCCAGGATGTCAGCCATCATCCAATGTCTTGTTGGTGGAATTGAGTTGTCCCTGGCTCCCTCACTGCCTTCTGAAAAATACAAACGGAATCTCCATCGGAGAGTGAGATCAATATAGGTTAAATGAGATAACGTTGCTATTTTAGCTAGCTCACAATGGGTGCAGCCTCCCTATACCTCTCTGGTAGAGGGAATTGCCCCTAGGAGCTTGGGTTTTTGGTCCTCATAGGATTTTGGCATGGATCCAAGTTCCAATTAAGGGTTACTTGTCACAAAGCTGATCTCTTAGCCAATCAGTAAACTGTTGATTACCCTCCTCAGTTTAGTTCCACTATAGCACAGATGAGCATTTCTTGACTTACTGTTATCTTCCATAGAGCCATGTTTTCAGCATTCTTGTGACAACTGTCTATATTGTATATCAGTGGTCTCTGCTTTCTCCAAATATCATTGACCAATTTCCCCTGGCAGCTCATGCAAAACCTTCCAATGTTAACCACGTGGGAGCTGGTTATCATTCTGGATCTAGCAGGATCTCTTGGTGTTGTTTGATGACACTTTGATTTCTTCAGCCATAGGGTCTTACCTTAGGCCTGGGGTACGTATTCAAGAACTTTGACAGAAATCTGCAACATTTTGGGGACCTCATGGGTCTCTTTAATCAACAGCTCAGTATGGGAAGGAATCAATAATTGGGACAGGGAGATATAGGCTTGAGCAATTATTTTTGAGGTTAGGCTTCCTCCCATTCTGTTGATGGCCCCTCATACCAGGTGGTGCCTTCAGCATCCTTCAGCTTCCTCCTTAGCTTACTGTATAAAAGGTAGGGTTTATGGTGTCACTTCATTGTTAGTTTAGTTTACTATATGAGACCCTCCTCCTCCCCTACAATTCATCCCATTCCCTTTTAGAAACTCTCTGTTCAGTGATGGATTTTCTTAATGTTCCTGTTTAACATAGTTAGGAACCACATAAGAGGGAAATATGTGGCTCAGGGAACTGAGCAGAATAGGGGGCTGAAAGAATGTAAAAATCATGGTGGGGGAGAATACCCAGAGACATTGCCCACCTCAGCAACAATACACGATGTGGAAGGAAAAAAAAAAGAAAGAAAAATTGGCTACCTCTGGTGCAGTTCATAACCCCGATCCTATGGACAGATCCAGTATGTCCACCAAGGAGGGACCCCAGTGGGTAGGGGACAGAGAGGAGAGAAGCAGGGACACATTCACAAGATTTGCTCATACAATGTACTCATTAAAAATAAAGATATTTTTAAAAAGATTGAGATCTGTACAAGAGATAAGTCAATCTTGAAAATTAATCAATGAATGTTAATAGGCATTTTAGCTCTTCACAATAAAAGCTCAGCTATTGGAACACAACACAAACAGTGATACAGACAGATGTTAATACAAGTCTTGTGATTGCTCATACAATACATCACATATACAGAGAAATAAGTCAAAAAACATGGCTGTTATAATTTCAGTGTCTCCCAAAGGCTCATGGTTCAGAGGCTTGAACTGCAGGCTTTTGGTGTGGTTTCAGAAGTTTCTCAAAACTATAGGAGATGGAAGGTAACTAGGTTCCTTGCCCAGGTACCCTATTTATCCTCGTTCTTTCTGCTTCCTGTACACAGTGAGGTGATGCTATTTGGCCACAAGTTCCTGCCATCATGATGCTTTTCCCCAAGCAACTGGAGCCTAATAATAATGGACTGATCATATTGCAACAGTGAGCCAAAACAAAACTTCCTCCATTAAGTTCATTATGGTAGATGTTTTAATCAAAGCTGCAGAAGAGGAACTAAAGTGAAAATAAAATATTTTAGATGAGAACACATGGACACTTTTACTCAGAAGATAAGCTTCCACTTTAAGCATTAGTGGAATCTTAAAGAAAGAAATAACAACAGTGTATTCATTTATCTACCTCTTAAATACTGAGTAACAGAATACTCAGTCTATAGCAGATTGAAAGAGAGAAACTTTCTGTTTCTTAGAAGACATGACCACAGTATTCTCTAGACTTCGTACATCATTACAAATGTCTCAGCTTTCCCAACAATAGTTTTACAACCAACAAACCTTTGATGAAACTATCTTAAGCTCCTTTAAGCTAATTTAAAAAAGTTTTACTTTTTTAGAAATTAAAAAAATAGTTTGTTTATTTTTAAGCAAAGATATACAGAAAGAGAGAGAGTGAGAACGAGAGAGAGAGTTAGAGTATAGGCAGGCCAGATACATGTTCCACTTTGTGCACCTGGCTTATATGCGTACTGAGGAATTGAACCAAGGTGTATAGGCTTTGCAGGAAAGTGCTTAAAAGACTGAACCATCTCTCCAGCCTAAGAAGTTTTTGAAGTTACTATCATTGACTGATCCAGGAATTACATTTATCAAGTCATATCCATTGTATAAAATGAAGAAAGTTGATGTAAGTTATATATATATATATATATATATATATATATATATATATATGAATCAAATTTTTGTCCACTTAAAACCCTTTAGTAGTTTATTATATTTCTAAACTATCTTTCCCTTAAAGAAATTTTAAGACATGCTATAATACTACAAAATATAAAAAGAAAAATAGTGCCATTTGATAAAGAAATATACAACATTTAAGCTTCTTGAAAATTGTCCACTTGGTATTTACTCTCATTTCCAAAGGGCTGATTCTCTGGCCATGCAGTGAGAGCAGCAGTCATATTCTTTCTGTGACTATCTCTGCAATGTTACCTGAGCCCTGGAGGGTGTGATAGATATGATTACTCCAGTGCTAAGCTGTGGAATTTCTCTTCTTCCTATCTTTTTGATGAGACTTGGGTCTGCCTGGTATTTGCCACCATCTGTAAAAAGAAGGTTCTCTAACCAAAGATGCAGACAGTATTAATAAAAGGGACTAAAAGGCACACTTTGAAGGCTGTTTGATGGCAAAAGTATTTGTTTAGTCAAAGGACAATAGAAGTTTCCTTCTGGGTTCTATGGTCTTCTAAGCCGTATGAATTTTTTTACTTGATTCTCAGTTCAAAGCATAATTTTCCTCCCACATATAAGACCTCATATCCAATAAGAAAGCAGTTGATTATTCCCATAATGTATGTGCCATAATTGCAATGGTGCATACATCTTGCCTGGCTGGTTGATTTTGTAACTTGAAGGGTCTATGGCTTGTTCTGAGAGTAGATGACTTCTCCCCCAGCAGTGTGCATTGAATCTTACAGCACTATCACAGCTCTGGGGCAGGGAGATGGCTTTGATTTCAGTATTAGCTAGATTTCTCAATGACTAGAGCCTGTGTTATCTTCAAGAATGGGGTCTTTTTCTTACCATCTCGTTCCAGTGGTTAACAACAAGCTTTGGCCATGTCCTGAATTGTTTAGGGATCCACACAGGCCTTTCTAATCAATAGTTGTGGGGGAATGACCCATCTCCTGACCCTGATATTCACTTGTAATCACCATGGCTTTATCTACACCAATAGGGTAGGTACTAAAAAGAAACAAAACTCATCAAAGTGGAAACTAAGAGGCTGAATGCTCAACACTAAAGGAGATTTCTGCCATAACCTCCAACACTCATGGAACAGTGAATAAGAGGAGGTAGAAAGACTGTCAGAGTCACGGGGTGTATAAGTGTACTTTTGGGGTGTTGTCCTCCTGAAATGAACTGACTGGTTCTTTCATGACCCCATTGTGGTTACATGTATCCCACAAGACCACACAGTTCTGAAGCCATCAATGTTTTGACATGGAGAACAGAGGAAGAAAAAGGAACTGCTAACAAAACACAGGAAGGTCTGCCTTGAATGAGGACAGTCTTCAGAGGATGGGGCACAGGCAACTGGGGAAAAGAAATGGATAAAGGAATAGGAACATGTTAATTAGGTGAGATTATAATGGGAAAACCATTCTTTAGGCCCATGGTTAGTGGAAGCTTCCCCTTTGAGTCCAGATTCTTGGTCTCCAAAGGTAATTGGCTTGGATCCAAGTCACATCTATGGATTCCTTGCTACTGGGTGAATCTCTTAACCAGTCACAGAGCCCTTGGTTACCAAGACAGATTGAGTGCCACTATTGCACAGGTGTGTACATCTTGACATGCTGGTCCCTTTCTTATAGTAGTGTCCCCTGTTTTCTCCCAACATTTTGGCCTATTTTCCTTGCAGCTCATGTAGTACATTCCAACACTACGTCACTCCATGGTGGGTGTAGGCATCCTGTTAGACTGATTGCTGTATTAACAATGTTTTCTCCATTATTTTTGAATCCACAAATATTTTAGGAGATACTGACATATAGTTCAGATTTTCTGAAATCTTTTGAGGAAGAATGAAAATTTATTTGTGGATCTGCATTTCAAAGCTAAACTATTTTTAAATTTCTATCATATATATTTAGTATATAGCAATAGAATCATGAGATTGGGAGTCATTTCTTTAAATGTGGGTGGGAAATCTCTGATGCAAGATATAGCAGAGTTAATGGCATGATTTTTAAAGAAGTCTTAATCTCTGAATCAAATTGAAGCCAAGTGAGGATAGTTTCCTTCAGCCTGAGCAATCAGAGAATTACAGAATTCTGTAAAACCACATGCTTGAGGAAATGAAGTTTATTAAAAGAAATTCTTTTCCCCATTTCCTTACTTATTATATAATTACCCTTTATCATAAAATTCTGTTAGAATTACAGAGGATTTTAGAAATATTTGCTTTCACTTGTTTAAAAATGAGTTTTATCTTCAGCACCAACAGAGCAATCACTCCTGAGTGGATCTGAAACATTTATTGATAGTTGGTGTGAGATATACATCTTTGCTAATGAAGGCAATTAATCTATTACCACAGATGGATTCACACTAAGTATCTCTCCTGCACAGACAGCACCTTCTTCGTTCTTGCCACATTTAAATCTTCATGACCTCATTTTTCATCCAGAGACAGTAATTTGTTAGCTACTGACTGCTTTAAGAAGCAGTCTTCCATCCACCCTCTCCATTAGGATTTATGCCTAAGTCTCCTCACTTTGTGGAGGGCTGACATGATCTGAAGAGCTGCAGAGGCCACCCATCACATGGGTGACAGCTCGACTCGGGATCAGCATTCCCGAGGAGCTGGATTAACAGTCCAATGCTTCACCCTGTGAACAGCATCACGCTGAGGGAAGATGACTTTCCTCACTTTGTGCAAGTGAACTATCTAATTAAAGAAAGTTCTCTAATCTTTTCCTCAAATTGATGGTGCCTGACATTTCCAAGGAAAACTTATGCTGATTTTTCAGGAGATGGACAACTTGAGGCATACGTTTCTCCTCTAGGTTTTATCTATCTCTGATAATTGCAATCCTGATTTATCACTTCAGTATACCAGAGCCATTAGTAACCAATTGCAACTCTCAGGAAAGTTTATGAAGCTAATTGAAGTCAGAGTTGGTTTCTGAAGGAAAAATAAACTGTGCTGGAGGAATATGCATGCCCCACAAGAGTGATGTGCTCAAAGTGACCTATACTAATACTTATATATGATGGGTGGCATTTTATTATCAAATATAAATACTCAGAGTTTAAATGAATCTTAAAAAAATAAATTTGAAACTAAATAATATGAAGTTGTCCTCAAGAAAATATTGTGGTTTAATGATAAACTGATACATGAAAAGTTACTTATAAGAAATCATACATCTTAGCTATGTTTTACTGTTCTTCCACTTTTTGCTTAACATTAGTGCCAAAACTTTAATTTTATAACATTTGAATATTAAAACATTTATTTGTTAAATAGTTTTATTTATTTATTTGCAAGCAGAGAGAGATAGAAGAGAGACAGAGAGAATGGGTGCACCAGGGCCTCCAACTGCTGCAAACAAATACCAGATGCATTTTACACTTTGTGTGCCTGTTTTTGCTTGAGTAATGTGGAATAGAAGCTGGGTCGTGATCCTTTCCAGGCAAGCACCTTAACTGCAGAGCGATTTTTCAACACCATTTATTATTATTATTTTTCATGAGTAAGAAATAAATTAAAAGGCATAAATGAATAAATTTAAATTTTCTCACATTTTTACCATCCTTTTTTATAAACTCCTTTAGTCCTTAAACACAAAGAAAACTATTTCTGAAAATTTGGAAGGGTGATATTTCTGTTGTCAACTTGATCAGATCAGGTTTCAAATAAGAGGCACACTTCTTGGGCAGGTTATGACATTGTTTCCAGGAAAGATTTTCCAAGGAAGTCCTTCCTCCTGAGTGGACAGCCCTTCTGTTGGAGGAATATATGTTAAAAAGCTTGGAGTGAAGACAGCCCTTTCTACTTGTCTAACTTTGAAACTCTCCGTGCCTGCTTTTTACCTGCCCTTGTTTCTCGTCATGCATGCATCTGTCCTTCTCTGCTATCGTTCATGGACATGGGCTTCACGAACTTTACAATGTGGAGTGAAGACCATTGGCTCACCAGGAATCCTCCAGGATAGAGACTAGAAAATTTTGAGACATCCAGCTTGTGGACTGATCAGATACTGATTTTCTTGATACTGAAGCCTGTAGATAGGGATTGCTTCACTTCCCAGATTGTGTCCTGTCAACTCTCAGATCTGCTCCTCAAGAGAACACTAACACAGGATACACCTTTTAAAAAGTTAGTTCTGCCTTACCATTCCAACCCTGCAGCACATTCAGAAGAGTACTTTTCATAATGTCAAATAATTCTTTAAAGTGGGATTAGCAACATCCTGCAATGGTTTCTCAAAGTTGTAGAAAAATCCAGAGCCCTTTCTGTGAATGTCAATATATATATGTATGTATGTATATATAATGTTCCCCTAGACACACACACACCACATCTCTAGTCTAGACACTCTCATCCCACTCTCAGATCAAGTAGCTTCATAGTTCTTACTGGAACATGTCAGACATATTCTGATTTCAAGGCCTTAAATCTTAAACCTTACCTGGAAGGCTTATCCAGTTATCTCCGTTGCTTACTCTCATTTTTTTTCAGAAATTTCCACCTAAGTATCTTCTCTATAATACTTTTCTTTTTAGTCTGACAACCCAATTTAAAAATTTTGCTTTTTCCTTAAAATTTCTGTGACCTTCCCTTGTAATATCATTTCTTCTTGTCATTTATCACTAACATTATATGTTTTTCTGTTTTTTTTTATTATATCTCATAAGAATTCATTATCCACTAGGGCTGTGAGGTTTATTACTTCACTTGCCTTCATTTTTCAAATGCTTATAAAACTTACCAGTGTGGTCTTATATGAAATTAAAACAGAATATATTGAGGTAAGAAATAAAAATGTAAATAACTGTTATTTTAAAAGTTTTGTAAAGCAGTCAAATTATAACTGGCTGTTTTATAAATTTTCCTTAAATTGATTTTTTTAAAATTGTATTTATTTATGAGAGAGAGAGAGAGAGAGAGAGAGAGAGAGAGAGAGAGAGAGATTGAAAATGGGCATACCAGGGCCTCAAGCCACTGCAAATGAACTCAAGACACATGTACCACCTTGCGTATCCAACTTTATGTGGAAACTTGGAAATTGAACTCAGATCCTTCAACCTTGCAAGCAAATGCCTTAACTGCTAAGCCATCTCTCCAGCCCTAAATTTGGTTTATAATCTGATAAAAATTTCAACAATTAATAATTATTTCACCATTGATTTTAGTTTTTTTCTCAGTCCAGTGCCTTTCAGTCTGTTTTATGAAACAGAATCCATAAGAACACTCTCCTGTCTAGTAATTGTGGTATCTCTTATTTACTAACTTATAGGGAGGCTATGCATTGCACACTTCACATCCAGTTCAGTTTCAGGTACCTGTTCAGCAGAAGTCAAAGGCAGAAGATAAAGTTGTGCTTCTTTGACTGTGGCAGTAGAGGGATTAAAAAACACTGTGCTTCCACAGTAGAGATGTGAACAGGCTAACGAGCAGAGAGGATCATAAACAAAGGCCAAAAATATACCAACTAGTGCAATGTTGACTTGTCAATTATGGGAAAACTGCTCTCTGATTGGACTTGGGACTTGTTCCATGAGAAGTAATCCCTAAGTGGTACTGAAAACCTAGTCAAAGGCCTATGGCTGGGGAGGTCATAGCCCTAGGAGGTAAATTACTACTGTTGTCTGGATAAATGGATTTATTTTGCCCATTAAGCTGTCCTCTAAAGTCTTATTTTTATGCTCATATATTAAAGCAACCTTCACTCTTGATTAGAGTGAGGTGGAAATTTGAGTAAGGAGATTTAGATGCCACTGCCCCAAAGTTATGTCCTGTACTGTGGAGACTTTTTTTTTATTAATTATGTCCTGTACTGTATGTACTTTTGTATTGGTCATGTCTCATGCTTTATGGTATATTATGATGCTTATGTCCAACACTGTAGTTTATTTTTTTATTGTTTCAAGACTGATCTTTATCGCAACTTTTATCCTGTACTGAAAATCATCCTGTGTTCTTTCTTATCTCCATGGCACAGCTGCAGGCAACTGTCTGTTAACTAACCATTTTTCTGTTTCTGTAAAACTTGCCTATCTCATACTCAAGGTCTCTTGGCACTAGGCCAGGGCTCTGAGCTCTGAGATCTAACAATAAAGAGAATAATCCAAGATAAGTATATAAGTTCTGAATCACCAAGAATAAGGGTCCAGGCTTTGGGAGAGATTCCCCTGTGCTTACACTAGCATGGATAGAAACACTCATCCAGATTCTCCACTCAGTCTCTGGTGCTGGTTCTATGAGCCTCAGTTTCCTGGGACAAGAGACTCTTTTCAGATGGCAGTGAGTGGAGTGTTCATCATTAAATGAGACATCTCTAGTGCACCTTCCAAGGCTAAACAACTAGAGTGGAAGAGGTAGCAGAAAAAATGTAAAAGCAAAAAGAAGAGGAAGAATACCTACAATAGTGTCATCCAAACACAGAGTGGCCTTGATATTCATGGCCTACAGTGACTAATGTGGGTACTGGGGAATTGAACCCAGGACCTTAGGCACTGGAGGCAAGTGCCTTAACCACTGAGACATCTCTCCAGCCCCCAACTTTATCTTAAGTAATATTTTTATATATTAATTTATACAGAATTTTGTTATTCAGAAGATATAATATAATTAATTTGACTGATGAATATTAGCAATGAAAAACTTCTCAATATTTATTTATTTAGCCTCTAAAATTAAGTTTTTTTAATTGGCCATATGTGTTGGAAAATATATGCTTCCCAAACACTGTGAACAATGGATTGTAAATATCTTTTAAATCTATTAATGTTGCTATTCAAATTTATGTCTAATTATTATTATTGCTAGATTGATCTCATAATTCATGTGAAATATAAAATTGCATGTACAATTATGTTTGTTCTATTCTTTATTTTTATTTTGTTTACTCTGTACAATTTAGAAAATATTAATATACATTTAGAATCATATATCCTCCTTGTTGAGCAAAATTTCAATATGAAATCTCTTTATCACCAGAAATACTGATCTGCCATAAAATCAGTTCTGTTTGCTATAGACACATTACATTACTCTTTATCCTGTTTATAGTTTGCGTAGCTTTAGTTTTTCACTTTACTTACCATGTCTCTAAATAGTGAGATTTTATGGAAAGTTTATAACAGCATGTTACTGAATTTATGAGCATTGTTTTATTTTAAGATTGTTGCATTTTTTGCTGTATTTTCTTGCGATTTTACATAGCAGACAATATAGGATGAGTGCACCACCACGCCCAGCTTAGAACATTATTTCTACAAAGAAATGATGGTCCCAAGGATAAAAAAAGCAAAATACAAAGTTAATAAATTAACTTAATTTAATTTATATAAACTAAATGATAATAGTGTACTCTAATTATATCTTTCTCAAATTTAAAAGAATCAATATTCAAGGTATATTAATGGGGTGTAGAAATAAACTTCCAGTGTATTTCACATGAGTCCTGGGTTAGAAAAATACTGTTATATAATCTGTGCAGTTTTTCTATAAACCTAAATTATTTTAAACTTAAAAGTTAATTAATAAAAAAATAGACTATAGAGTGAATTTAAAACCAACAAGTATTAATTTCTGGGCAGCAAAGTTGAGCTTTTCTCAAGGAACTGATAATGTATGCCTGTCCTGATTTCAAATAGCAGGGACTACAAAGAGTACTGTTCTCCCACTCAACTCTGCTTGATTAAGATCGAGCAGTGCGAGCCTGTGAGCATCCTCGCCCTTCCACTGTGTGCAGGCTTTTACTTTTCATGTCATAAATTTGCAGTCTATGCTTATTTATAAAACAAGATGCTGGGCTTCAAGTCTTTGTTAGACACCTTAAAAGAATAAATCTTTTCAGAGATGTGAGAAAGAAGTGTGCCTGTTTCTCATTTTTAAATGTGATAGTTAAATCATAAGGCATTAGGGAAGAAGAGTTGTGATGGCTTCAAATGCTTTCCCTTTCTCCTCCCATTCTGCCCCTGTTCTGGAGCAGCATCTGTGATGTGCTTCTTGAACAGAATATAGCAAAACTGAAGATGTGGACTTGCAAAACAAATACAGGAGCATCTGCCTACATCTCTTCAGTTGGTCATGCTACCAAGGCATCACGTTCAAAGCTAGAGGCCATGCTGTGACAATGAAAGCATGTAGAGAAGGGATTCATTTCTGTAGCTTCAAAACTATTCCTAGTTAAAAACCAGCATCAACTGCCAATTATTTTGAATACTGCCCTGGTGAACCTTTAGGTCACAACAGTCTCAGCTAACATGTTTCCTGTCACTACAAATTCCTTAGAGATTTTTAGAATAACAACTCACCTGAGTCCATTTAACTCCCCAAAACATAAAAGTAATAATAACATTGATTTGTTCTATCAAATCTTAGGGTATATGGTTGTACAGCCAGAGATGAACATAAGAATGTTCATATGTGAATTATGTCTAAAACATAAAAAATGCATTCTAATGCAGAGGTGGTACAGTGAAGTTAATTCATAAAAAATAACCACAAAACAAGGCCAATTGAACAAGCAAAGACAGAAATACATTACCTGAGCCATCTAACTAAATATGTCTAAACTACAAAGAACTTGGCAATTTTGTCCTGTAATGTAGTGGCAAGGCATGGCCCATTACTGGCTGTTTTACCACTTTTAAAAGTGCTCTCTGTTAATTTGGATAATGAATAATTACTTGAAAGTGTTTAATGTCTGGTTCCCAGAAGGTAGTTCCCTTCATACATCAGCCATGTGCAGGACTCATTAGGACTTCCTTGTTAGAAGCACATCAGCAAAGGAATAACAAATAGAATTAAGGAACCCTAGAGTGAAAACCTTTCTATTGCATTAAGGAAAACGAAGCCTCTTTTGACAACCTTAGCAGCTGAGTAGAACTGAAGTGCTTCTACCCTTTTACAAACTGGATGTTTGAAAATTATAAAATTGATCTGTTACTTCTACAACAAAAGAGAAGAAACCTAAGAGTTAAGCAATTCATATTTGAATAATTAACTCATTACTAATCACACTTTAATTAATATGCTTTTATAAAGGAGTTCTTTCTTTTAAACATAAACAGAATTGAAGGCAGAGCAGACCATTTGTTTCATTTGAATTACTATTATTTTTAAACATTTACAATTCCACCTTAGTTTGATATTTCACTTAATTTCCCAACCCATGTTTCATACTTGAGGTTATACTGCTCAAATTCAGGGCTTTGTGCCTTGTAGATGTATACTTTATCACCTGTGGTATATACCCAGTCCATGTTCTTTGAGGCAGGGTCTCACTATGCAGCCCAAGATGACCTTGAACTCACTTGCTGCTCAGGCTAGCCTCATAGTTCTGGTTAATGTGCTATTTTTGTGATGGATCTTCTCCTTCCTCCTAAAGTGCTAGGATTACAGGGTTGTATCAGGACACCTAAATCCTTCTATATTTCTTTACCATTTAATACATAAATGATAAAATTCACCAGGCTTCTATATTTTCACCAATATTTAGGAACGCTCCTTTATTCAGATGCTCAAGACAGGGACAAGTATCTTTGATGTTGTGAGAATTCTAAATTTTCCCAAATTCTAAAAAACTAAAATTCCATATCCAATTATAGAAAGTACATATAAAACTAATGTCATACATAATAATCTTAAGGGAAAATTTTATTGAGCAGTTTCATGTCTTGAAAGATATAAATCCCTAATCTTCCACTTAAGAGTATACTTCAGTCTATTGAAAATATTTTAGAAAGAGCATGAGGACAATTTCAGTAGGAATAAGTTCAGGATAATTCACAAATGACAGTTAATAAACTGTTCAAACATACATAATAGGACAAAATTACTTCAATGAAATGAATTAGCTCTATGCAAAAGGAAAACAAGTCAGCCAGAGGTCTAAAGGTGCTGGGTCCATCACCTCACCCTCTTCAGTTTCTTGTCCTGTGTCGTGAAGCTTACTTTTTTTTTTCCTTTTCAGGATGAGCAACCTAAATGTGAATATTCCTAGCAGTTCCTCTTCCAGCCCTTTATCCTTCATATATATATTTGAATTCTGACTATATCTTTGTAGTACTGTGAATTCCTCTTTAATGTCAGAGCATAATCATCCTGAACTACATACCAGGAATGCTATTAAAAGTCTGTGGTTCCCTCTTACCCATTATAACAGATAGAATACATCACATAATGTCTAAAGTCATATTCTCTTAGCTATAAACACTAAGTCTACAGTCTGTCTTTCATTCTTTGCTTCAAAATTGCCCTTCTGTTTTAATCCTGGCTTAAATGTCTCCTGGTCTGGCCTGATTCCAGGATGCTTCTGTACCACAGTCCTTCAGAAGCCCTGGACATGTCAACACATTGGAGTTTTACATAAACCTTAGCTAATATCTCTCTCACATATTGTCTTGATGTGTGTGTGTGTGTGTGTGTGTCTGTGTGATTGTGTGTGTATATGTCTCTACTCCTAGGCTTGAAATTTAGGTCCTCATGCATTCTAGGTAAGTGTTCTCCTTTGAGCCAGAATCCAACACTGACAGTGATATTTTACAATATCTATTTTCTGGCAGCAGGTCTTGACCTGCCTTGTCAAGCAGTAGCTAAATTGAGACAGATTTTGTATTAAGGGGAAATAACCATTCAACCTATGCAAAAATCTTGTGACCTTTTTTGTGGAAAGTGGGTTTTGGAGCCAGGTGTGATGGTACAAACTTGCAATCTCAACACTTGGCAGGATGACACAGGAGAATTTCTCTGAATTCAAAGGAAGCCTGAGCTGCATAGTAACTACTTGTCAAAACAAAGCAAATAAATAAATTATTAAATATGCAGTGCTAAATAAATTTCTATTAAAATAAGTGCACCCCTGAAAATCAGTGTCTGAGACCTCTGTTTGTTAACTTTCTCTTTCCAAGCCTCCTCAGCTTTTTTTTTAATCACCCCACCTTTTACTGTATTTGAGTGTACAAAATGATGGATTTCATTGTGGCAATTACATTTATACACGTAAGGTTCTTTGATCATATCATATCTTCCATCTTCCATACTTATTTTCTCTTCTCTCCACTGGTCGCCTTCATTTTTAAAAAATATTTTATTTATGCATTTTTAAAGCAGAGAGAGAGAGAGAGAGAGAGAGAGAGAGAGAGAGAGAGAGAGAACGCACACCAGGGCCACCACCTTGTGGGCCTGGCTTATGTGGGTCCTGGGGAATTGAACTTGGGTCCTTAGGCACTGGAGGCAAGTGCCTTAACTGCTGAGCAATCTCTCCAGCCCTCGTCTTTTTTTTATACCTGATAATTTTCCTTCTAATTTCATGTCTTTTTCTAAGACTGCATATATGAGACGAAACATGAGGTGTTTATCTTTTTGAATCTGAATTATTTTGCTGAACATAATGACCTTCAGTTTGATCTTCTGAAAATAGAGTTGTGAGAGTTTTCCCTGGAATAAATCCATGGACCTCAAAATGTGTGTGTGTGTGTGTGTGTGTGTGTGTGTGTGTGTGTGTGTGTGTGTGTTCTGTAGTTTATTTCTTTTGGAAAATGAAGTAAAAGCCAATATTAACAGTCAAAGTTCATGTCATGAGTTGGTTTGGATTTGGTGATAACAAATTTATTATCTGGCAAGTCAACAATGCCCAGCCAGAAAAATGTTTTGAAATATTTAACTCACCTTTCACAAAAGAAATAATCCCCCATAACATAACCATGTCATATTAGAAGACAGATACTTTTATTCATTGGTACATAACTTTGAGTCTTTCCATAAAGAGGAAAATAGAAATCCATACAACCATGCCTGAATCCAGAGCCTGCATCCAAGGGCAAACATTCTTCCTAAAAGAATTTGACTTGAACTTCAATGATCTTGTCTCCTGGGGCCCTGAGTACAGAATATGAAGGAGGAAATTTTCAAATATTCAGAAACAGTTCTTTTTTGGCATTTCAGACAGTTTTATTTTAAATATTACAGGATTATTATGATCACTTTCATTTCCATGTTTTACTGATGCTATCGAAAACTGACAACTTTAATTCCAAAGGTCTTAAAATCATAATTTATTGAGATTGTCAGAAGTTAGAAATTATTAGAATAGATAGTCTATAATTCAACCTGATTCCATTCATAACTACACTCCAAGAATTTAAGACTGTGTTTTGGCATAATTACTTAATTTCATAAATGTCTTCATATTCTTAGAAATTGAGGCACAAACTATTCCATTATCCTAAACTCCTATTATTTTAAGTACTTGAATTAACTTATTTGCTTTGTGTTATTAGCTTCCATAACATAGAACTGTGGGTTAATAAAATAGACTAATTAAACTATATTTCTATATTTTATGTATGGTCAACATGGCTCTAGGTATCAATTTAAAATAGCAAACACAAAATTACATAGTGCTCATGTGACAAGTAGAAGGAATGACTTAACAAACCAAGAAATCACCTGTCTTGGGCAGTACACACACCCCTTTCCTAACAGTGCATCTAGAAGCCTGGGAACCTGTGTGTGTGTCAATCTACACATGCAAACCCCTTCTAACAGTTGAATGTCTCCCCAATTTTTTCAACCTTTGGTAAATTCCCTTCTGTGGGAAATTCCTATTCAAATACTTTCTGAGATATCTCAGGAACCAGGAAGCCTGATCAGACCTACAGAGGATGTGGGTTCATGTGCACTAAATCAATTGTGTCCTTGAGTGAACATTTAGGGACCAATCCCTGTTTATCACTGAATGTCTATGTCTATATGTAACAGGCATACATATGATAAAACTCAGATGCATCATGGGCAGAGACATGAGTAGCAAAGAGAAGCTTATTCATGCTTTCCAGAAATTACATTCTTCTTGCAGATATCTTAAAGATAAGCCACAGACAAAAAGCAAGACCCTTGAGTACTCGTTTGCTCAGGTGGCCTGCAGCCCTTCTTGTCTGTGTATGCAATCTTGTACTTCCATTTTGAACTTCATGGGGTTTCTTGCTGCTTTATATTTTGAGTTTGTCTTTTTCAATTCCTTGATAATATGCCATGAACCTTAAAACACACAAACTACTAACAGTCACAGTAAAGATTTAAACTAATTAATGTATTTTTCACATACTTAATGTAAATACATATCAATAATATAGTTTTAGTACATGTAAAAAAGATTTATAATTTAAGTCTTCAAATGTTCAATTTAAATATCAACCAGACTCTTAAATTCCTAATAAAGACAATGTTTAAAAATCATTGAGTACATTTTATTGTGAAAATATTATCATTTTGAAATTATTTCTTCTACTCTTATAGAGGCAGATCCTATATTTTGTAAGTCAAAAGATATGACTAACCTGAAGCAGAAAGGAAAAGCTTGGCTCTGCTGAACCAGATTGTTACTTTAATAAATGTCAAGGAATTTTGTCCAAACCAAGCCAACGCAATCAAAAATCTGGTGGGAGAATATGAGTGGATGGAAGGAATAAGCTTTACTGCACAGGACCCAGAATTACAGCAAAGACAGAAACAGCAAACTCAGTTTCAAGCAGCAAAGCACTCCTCAGAGTGAGAGCCCATAAAGTGGAAAACAGAAATGAGGACTGAATTTGAGGGGGGGTGTTTTAAATATTTTGAGGCTGTCTCTACCTATAATTGAAGTTATCTTAAGTTGATTGATTGCCTATTGAAAGTTTGACAGTAACCCATAGATGTTTGTGTTGAGGAGAAAACACAGAACAGGACAGGCTGATTGCAGAAGCTGAGATCGACTGCCTTAGCAGACAATAATGTTTTTGGCTTAACTCCCAGAATTCCAACCTGTCCCAAGTCAACTGCATATTTTCTCAGGCTCCAAGCCAACCATACAGTTTCTTAGCATCCTTGGCATATAATTCCTAGAAGTAGGGATTTCTCCCTCATGTCTCTCCTCTCATAAATCAGCCCAACTTGAGTTGGGGATGGGGGCAGCTAGATGCCTGAACCAGATGGCTCAATCAGGGACCATGTGGTAGTGGCCTGCTTGGCAAACAGCCTAATCTGCTTGATCTTACAACCAGCCATATAGAGGCTAAGCATATGGTTTAATGGTAAGAGACACTTCTGGCTTTATAGAAAGAGGGTGGAAGTGAGCAATACTTTGGCTATAGTTAATAACAACATACTGTGCCTTTAAAATTGGCTGAGAATAAAATTTCAGCATTCTCACTATAGCACTGAGAAATATGCAAGGTACACATATACATAATAATGGATGCAGTCAGTCCATAATAAACAGATATACTTATGAACATCAATTTATGTATAATATGCATACGTTTTAATTGATAAGAAAATAAATTTATTTTAAAAGGTTGTTAACAGCTGTAGATGGAGTTCATCAATATAGCTCTTGCCTCACATGTGCAAGGTCCTAGGTTTTTACAAAACAAAACAAACCACCACCAACAAAAGATAATAAAAGCCACAGTAATATGAAGTTCCTACAAGACTGTACCCAGAGAGAGGTTACCGTAATATTCTGAATAACTTCAGTGGTACTGAAATTCACTGGAGGGTGGCTATCATTTTCTGGCTGTGTTGCATCATTTTTATATTTCAAATTATAAGTGACCAAAGCATACAAATGTTTAAAATAGCAAAAGAGGCAAAACTACGAATTTATTATATAATTTGATCACAACTTGATTGCTAGCTCATTCACTGAGCAGATAAGCACTCTTGTTTGTAAAAGTGCCTGCAGCCACAGCCAGTTTGCCCTCATTTTACTCATAGGTCCCTTTGTTCTGTGTTAACAAAATAGTGCTCAATGTCTAGCGGGTGGTAAGAAAAAACTCTGGTTCACAGAGTGTTTGCAAAGTACTTTATCTAAATTGGCCTCCTATCACTATATTTAAAAGAGCATTTTAAGGTCTTCACTGTACATTGCACAGCTTAAATCAAGTGTAACTATTTTCATACTGGCTATTTCTTTTTATATTGGTTAATTAAAACCTTCTGCTATGAATGGCTTTGAACTTCCCAGGAAAAATGCTTTTCTTGGTCTCAAAATAAGTAGAAATGTCTGACAAAGATTCCTAAATTAGCTATCCTTCAAATGTATGTGTATGGTTCATAGTAATGATTTGGTCCTGACTTTTCTTTAATTGTCAAAATTGATTAGTGAACAGGGAAGCAGGTCTGGAATCCAGGAAACCAGGGTGGTGGGATAGGAGGCTCACAAGCTCTTGGTCGGCTTGGCTTCAGTAAGAGTTCAAAGCTTGCCTGGGAAACTTAGTGCCACCCTGTCTCAAAGTAAAATGTGAGGGCCCTGGGGTTATAGCTCAGTAGTAGAGTGCATTTGTCACAGATATGACACCAGGAACTTTAAATTTGCTTACATTCTTTCTGGGTAAAACATGGGTTTGGTAGATGAAACTGAAAGGAAGAAAAACATGGAGTCTATGGCATGTTTCCTGTTTGATTCTCTGATTCAGATAGAGAGGAAAAATAGACAGCAAAAGGATATTAAAGTTTGATAGAGTTATGTAAGCAACAAACCAGAATAAAAACTCACCCACTATGTCTCAAGGAACTGAGTGGAAGAGGGGGCAGAATGTAATTGCCATGGTGGGGGAGAATATCCAGAGTCATCCCTCCCCCATCAACAACACACCATTGGGGAAGAAAAAAGAAACTGGCTACTTCTGGTGCAGTTCGTAACCCTCTACCCTATGGACAGATCAGTATGCACACTGAGGAGGGACCCCAGTGGGTAGGGGACAGAGAGGAGGGAAATGGGGGCACCTTCACAAGATTTGCTCATACAATACATATAATTATTCATAATAAAAACATTGATTTTTGAGAAGGGAGAGCTAGCTGAACCACAGCACTCATCACTTTCTCACTCACTGTGCATTGGGTATGAACAGTTCTGCTTTCCAGATCCTGACATCACACCTTTCCTTCCAGGATGCACTGTAACATAGAACTGTAACCTGAAATAAACTCTTCCCCGCTTAAACTGATTATTTGTCAGATATTCTGTTCCAGCACCAAGAAGTTGACTAATACAAATTTAAGTAGCAAATCCCTAAGTTTCAACCATATTGTAGCACATGGCAGCATTTTCTTCTTTTCTAAGGTTGAATAATATTTGATTTAATGAATATGCCACCTTTTCATCATTAACTTACCTATGGATCTGGATTGCTTCTGCCACCTGAGAATTGGAAATAAGAGTGAAATGAGTATTGCTGTGCTAGCATTTTTCAAGATATAGCTTCAATTATTTTTATATTTATGCTGTAGTAGGAATTTTGAAATTCTATAATAATTCAATTTATACATTTTATAAAATCACATTGTTTCCTACATTATGCATCCTTTTGCATTCTCCACAGGTGTATATTCATTTCCAATTGTCTCAAGAATTTTAACATATTTTTGAACACTTCTTTAATCATCAGTTGTTCAAAGTCAAGTTCTTTCATTTCTATGCATTTGCACAGTTCCCAATGGGCTCTCATTAATTCTAAAAAGATTGTGCTTCTGTTGGAAAAGATACTCTGTACAATTTTATTTTTTTTTAATTTATTGAAAATTGTTTTCCAGTTGATAATGAGATCTACCCTGAAGAAGGTTCTATGTACTGATGAGGGGATTGTTTACTCAATTGCTTATTTTTAAATTGTTTTCACTGTTAAAATTATATTTTAGGGCTGGAGAGATGGCTTAGCATTTAAGGCACTTGCCTCTAGTGCCAAAGGCCCCTGGTTCAATTCCCTAGTATCCACATATGCCAGACCCACAAGGTGGTTCTCTCTCTCTCTCTCTCTCTCTCTCTCTCTCTCTCTCTCTCTCTCTCTCTCTCTTTCATCTCTCATCTTTCTGTTTGAAAATGAATAAATAAATTTTAAAATATATATATTTTAGTGCATTAAATTTTTCATGGGTTTTTTGTTTGTTTGTTTTCTGTGTGTTTCCTGTTTCTGCCTGGCTTTCCTTGCAAGATCCACTCTTCCTTCTGGAATTATAGTCAAAGTAAACTATTTCCATCCCTAGGTTACTTCTAGTTGGGTGTTTGTTCATAGTAATGAGAAAGTAACTGAACCATGAGTATAGAATTTTGTAATGTATCCCATCATAAGGTTCCTAGAGATGGGGGTAGTTGAATGGGTCACCAATCCTATAGTCACTCTACTCAAAGGAATGCTCTGAGTTTCCAAACATTTGTCTTTTCTCATAACAGTGAGATACTGCCTAGGGAAAATAGACAAAATAACCTCTGACTTTTTCTGTGCTAATGCTACACATAAAAATCATATCACATGGGCTGGAGAGATGGCTCAGCGGTTAAGGCACTTGCCTCCAGTGCCTAGGGCCCTGGGTTCAATTCCCCAGGACCCACATAAGTCAGCCCCACAAGGTGGTGGCCCTGGTGTGCTTTCTCTCTCTCTCTATCTCTCTCTCTCTTTCTCTATATCTCTCTGCTTGAAAATGAATAAATAAAATATAAAAAAATCATATCACAATAGTGTCTTAGTTTACATTTATTGGATTACTTATGAGATGCTGTATATTTGCATGTTTGAAATTTCCTTGACATTCTTTTGAATTGTTGGAACTCTAAAAAAAATCTCCTGTTTCTATCTATGGTTAATTTTCTGAGCTCCTTGAATAATAATGATGGTGATGATGATGATTGGCTGTGACAGTGTGGTAGACTAAAAGTGCTTAGACAAGGAATCATCATTAGTTGCTAATAGTAGTTTCATGGTTAACTTTCCCAAAGAACTAATAAAAAATTTCCTTATTTTACACTGTATTCATTTATGATAAGTTTTATGCAACAAAAAAGTTGTGGATTTTCTATGTATAAATAATGCTTTAGAAATCAAGTGTTAAGGTGAATGACTCATTCTTATTTGAATTTCAATAATTTTTTGTTATGAGCAGGGGAGATGGCTGAAGAGTAAAGGGCACTTTGTGCCAAGCCTGAGAGTGACTGACTTGTCCCAAGGTCAATTTCCCAGAATCCACCAAATCAGCTGGCATGGGCTTGCATTTCTGCAACTCCAATCTGGTTGGGGGTGGAGAATTACTGGGATTACCAAAAATTGGCAGATCTGGGTTCAGTGACAGACCATAACAAAGAGCCAAGCTGATGAGAGATAGAGAAAGACACCCAATGCTCTCTTGCCTCTTCAAAAGCGTGCACAGAGCAGACACATGTGAACACTTGTGTGTACACCACCATCTGCTTACACCCCACAAGACACAGATATACACACAAAGAAAAATGTAGTGTTAGCTATTTTTTAGTATTCATCTTATAGTATTAGCAAAAGAGAAAAGGTAGTTTGTATGTACTTTCACAATAGACACAAAAATAGAAAAACAATAGTGGGAAGCATATACATTATTTTAATACCAAAATTTTAGAATAATGTTAGCAAACCATCATAAAAGCACAAATAAATGATCTGTTTTAGAACTATGTATCATCCTGTTATACTATCTCCTATTTCCTATTTATTTGAAATTCAAGTTTATAAGATCTCTAAATATTAAAAAAATTTTATATGCCCTTTTATTATAATATCACTTTTAAGCCTTGAAAATCTACCAATTATAACAATCCTTATTACTTAGAATATATCATAGAATTATTAGACCATAAATATATATAATTATATATATAATTTGGGGGATATATGTAATATATGTAGATGTATATGTATATATGTATTTTTATCATAATGACCTCCAATTTCCTTCTCTGGTTCCTATGCCCTTCCCACTGAATACCTTCTCTTCCCAACTAGCCCCATTTCTTTAATATTCTTTGCTTTATTGAGACCCACTGAGTTTAATTAGGGTTTCTTACATGAACATGAGTGTGGGCAATTTACCAGTATCAATTTACCATGGGCAACTGTTCTGACAAGGGGATTGGGCTAAAACTTCCCTAATCCCACCTTTAGAAGCATACCTCAAGTAAGTTTCCACAAGCTAGGAACCAAGCACTCAGAACACATGATTTGTGGAGGATATCTAGTGCAAACCACCAAAGAGTCTTACCATTTCGACATGGAATCTAACAACTTTTTTCATTTGGGGACCTCACAAGACTCCCTGGCCAACGATTCTTAGGGAGATGGTCCATCTCTAGCACTGATCTTTATTCAACCACCTCTTGGGTTTTAGTAGTGCAATTTCCATGCATGGAGGATATCTTCTTTTAAATTGCTTAGTTTTTGTCTTTACTGCCCTCTCAGATCCTTTTCTAAACATGTGAAGCAATCATAGGCTAGCATTGAAACATTTATGTAATGAAACATTTTACAGAGGGTAGGCAGGATGTCTAAGGCCCACTGCCAGATTCCAAGCAGGCATCAGCTGGCCTCAGGAATGAGCAGCTAAGCAGATACTATATGAACATTTGCAAGATCCAATACAGCAGCAAAAGAGTCCATTTATTATTGCATCAACTCTTTCTTCCAAAGGGTAATATGAGGAAAAACACCAAGGGTGTGAGGCAGTACTCCATCTAGCCTCTTATAATCTACTAAAATATCTATTTTCCATAAGCTATTTAACTTTCATACCCTACGGTTCTTCCATAGGTCTGTCTCCCCACTCCTAACAGGCTCAGTGGCTCATTCAAGCTGTTTGCCTTCGCCCAGAGCTAAAGGAGAATGAGGCTGCTCATCAGTCTGCTGTGATCAGGCTCTTTGGGCTGGCTCTCACATTCCAGTTCAGAGGCTCTGAAGGGTAGCATCTGACTAAAGCCTTGGCCACTGTCTCTCCCTCAGAAACAACTGGCTCTGATAGCCTCAGGCTAGTCAAGCAATTTCCACTTGTATACCCTTTTTCAGGAGAGAAATATGCATGGCTCACTCTGAGATCCTAATTGCCCACCCCTGTGACAAGCTTGCACTGGGCAACACTGATGCCTTCTGAGAACTATTCCTCTGGTTGTAAAGCCTTCCAGAAGCTTACTAGCACAGCATTTTGGATTACTGTCATTTTTTTTTCCATAGGAAACCTATTTCAACACAAATCTTGCTACATTTATTATTATTTTTTTTTTTTTTTTTTTTTTTTTTTTTTTTTTTTTTTTTTTTTTTTTTTTTTTTTTTTTTTTTTTTTTTTAGGTAGGGTCTTGTTGTAGTCCAGGCTGACCTAGAATTCACTATGTAGTCTCAGGGTGGCCTTGAACTCACGGAGATCCTCCTACCTCTGCTTCCCAAGTGCTGGGATTAAAGGTGTGTGCCACCACACCCGTCTTCCTGTTATCTTTTATTACATGTCTGCCTCCTATGTACTCTGGGTGTGAAAAGTGGGACAAGAGGAAACCATTGGCTTTCACTTCAGACTAAATACCTCTGGTGCTGGTATATGGGGATGGGAAGTTGTGAGATGATGCCTGGTAGGGTTCTCATGAAACTCAGCTGGTCTCAGTCCTCTGCTTCAGATTGTTTTGCTCATTTGAGGCTGATGTATGTATTGAGAAGCACCACCCCACAATTTTCCAATGCTCTTGCAGAGGGATGGATGGTCATGTACTTAGAGAAGCACTTCCTGGTGGCCAGCAGCACTTAGTTGAGGATAGGCATGCAGTCGTCTCCTAATTCTCCAAAAAGATTTCACCGTGCTTACTGAGTTCCTTTATAGAACTTTTCTGTTGCCAGTATAGAGCTTATTAAATATTATCTTGCCTCTTATATCCTGGATGTTGTTGGTAAGGTGTCTAACCCTCATAGTACTATGAAATCCAAAGTTTACCATTCTGTTGTTGTTTTGTTATCATCGAACCCCCTCCCACCACCTTGTGTAACCTTTGCCCACCACCGTGTCTATAACTCTCAGTTTGAGCATGCCATAAGAAAGACACCTTAATACATCAGCCTAAGTCACTGTTTATTTTAATCCAACTAATGCCTTTGAAAATCATAAGAATGTTACAAAGGGTAGATGTTTAGGTTGGTATACAAGGTATTTCTTGTGAAATTTTATGTGAGGATCAGGAAAAATAAAATTGGCAACAGATTCAACTTAAGTGGTAATATATTACATCAGAGGTCTCACTCCATAGTGACTCTAAAGATATGATGTGCTTTCAGAGATGCCTCTGATGGAAATAAAATTGATCAATCATTGATGTGGGCTGATCTTCTAAAGGAGATTTCACCTTGTGTGATAGCTCTTTTTTCCAGTGAGGAACAATTCTATGGAGGAACTCAGCTATGAGCCTTTACCTTTTGACATTACTAGATGGATGTGTGAATAACTTAGCTAGAGAAGGGTTCAATTTCTGGATTGCTTTCCATAAAATCTCCAACAAGCTTATATACAGTTCCTAAGAAATGCAATATAAAATTAGGTCTGCTATTTCTTTACTCAGCCAAGAAAATAATATTAATTTATACTATAATTAATTGCAATTTATGTTTCTAATTTTATAACTCAAATTCTAGACTAGGAGAGGAACTATCTATTAAAGTTTCATTTATCTGAATGTAAAACTGTCTCATAATATATGGTCAACTATGCAACTTTATACCTGTATTTATTTATTTCTTTAATATACACATGATGTATTTTATTTTGTAAAGATTCAAGCCTGTTTTGAATTAGTTCTAAACTCTTTCCACCATTATAGGGCTGCATTTAAAACTACATTTTAAATCAATGTCATTACTAGTTTAGAAGAGCAGAGAGTCAAACATTATCTGCTGAGCCTTTACTTAGTCTTATTTTTAAACAAGCATATTTCTTTACATAAATTCTGCTTACTTTAACTATAAAAGTAACAACAGGATTGACAGTTTGATCTAATTAAATGTATTACTACTAATTTAAAATTGTATGTGTATGCACAGAATGACCTCAGGAACTGTTAACTCACGAGGACACAGTAACTTTGGCACAGAAACTTAATAGTAGATTTATGGGTGAATTATTTCTCATAAGCAGAAAAATTGGTCCCTATATATGACTCTATATGTAGGAGGAAAATGTAAGATTGAACCTTCAGTGTCACAGTGTTCATTTCAACCTGTTCATTTGTGAGGAGGAAAACTGATATGAGCTGAGGAAATTTAGCAGTTAGGCCCAGATCATTTCTTTGCATATGCAGAAACACATCAGATTTCACATAAAAATTAAAATGCATTGCAGATGCTTTTAGGCATATGTTATTGAGTCTTCACCAAATAAAAGAACTATGAAAAAGGGGCAAATATTTCTGCTGCTCATGTGCAGGATGAACTCATAGTCAGCACAGAAACCACAATTACCATGGAAGGAAATAGAAAGATGTCAGAGGTCCTTGTGTTTCTTCTAAGCTTGGTTCCCCTCCTTGAGCTCTAAGGATTGGAAACTGCTTGAATTATAAGGAGAAAATTCTTTGGGAGATTATCCTTTTCAATTTGGCTGAGGTTGACAAAAGGGATTACTTCACTGACAAAAAAAAAAAAATTCTGCATTTACCATACTGGCTTCTAACCTTTGAGAAACAAGGAAGCCAACCAAAGCAGATATGGGGAGAAAGGGTGCTGCTTACTGCTTAGATTCTAGGGGCATAGATGTTGAGCTACACAGCTAAGCAAATCAATTGGGAAAGAACAACTTATTTTTACAAACCTAAACTCATATTTTTAAATGTTTCAGAAAAGAGAGCTATAGGAAAGTCTGTTTCAATTTACGAATCCATAAATTAGTCAATTAGAAAATTCCTTTCAGAAATGCCAAGCTATTCAGGGGTAAAATTAATCCAATATCAAGTCTCAAGTATTTTTATATATTCATACAATTTAAATACAACATTCCTCATTAAATATGTGGGATTTTTTTACAGTGGAAATTGAACCCAAGGATTTATGGAGACTGATCATACATCCCTCTATTGAACTAGATTCCCAATGAAAGATACAGTGTTTTCAGAGTTTCAGGTCTTATATTTAGGTTCCTAAATGATTTGCCCATTTTGGAGACATGAAAACTAAGATACAGTGGGCATGGGCATGTGCTTTATTATATGGTAAATACATATTTAAATTCAGCTCTGTATTGTGCTAAAATGTGTGATTCTGATACTAGTAGAGCTCATTGTTTGATAGTCTGATCAACTATGGCCCATAGACTGTTTTTCTTATGTTTCATAAATGTTTGAAACAATTTAGAACAAATTGCCAATATTCAAACATTAGAAAAATTTACATAGAACTCAGACAGTCTCATTCTTTTTATCAACATCCAAATGGAACATAAAAGTTAATAAGTTCTCATGTCCACTACCTATCCCTCCATTCTTTCTCATCTCTTCACTGATGGTGAGGGTTAGGTATATGCTTGCAGGACTCTTTAAAAGAAATGGTTATTAAAAAATGGGCTGCATCCCTCAATAATTTAATTGAAGCCTTAACCTACAATATGACTGTATTTGGAGGTAGGACTTTGAAGGAGTTTATTTAGATTAAATGAGAGCTTGAGGATGGGGCCCTAATGTAAAAGGAATGGTATCCTTTTAAGAAGAGAATGAAGAAAGACATATACAGTGAAAACAAAAAAGCAATGAAGAAAGGAATTGAGGAGGACATAAGAAGATATAATGACCTCCTATGCTCTTGGAGTGAATTAATACTTTGAACATAGCTATCCTACCAAAAGCAATATCAATGCAATCCCAATAAAAATTCTACCAATGAACTTCACAGAGTTAAGAAAAAATAGTTTCAAAATTCATATGAAAACAAAAAAAAAGGCCCCAGATAGCCTAAAATATCTTCAGAACAAGGAATACTTCAGTTCGTGTCACCATACCCGATTTCAAGATCTACTACAGAGCCATAGTAATAAGAACAGCAGCATGGTGCTGGCACAAAACAGACACATAGTGGAATAGAATAGAAGATGCAGATCTAAATTCAAGTTAGTACAGCTACCTGATCTTTGATAAAGGGGGCAAAACATACACAGCAAAAAAAAGAAAGCATTTTCAACAAACAGTGCTGGAGAAATTGGATAACCACATGCAGAAAATTGAATCGAGATCCATTTCACTCACCTACACAAAAATCAACTCCAAGTGGATTAAGAACCTAAATATAACACCTGAAACTCTGAAATCACTAGAAGAAAAAAATAGAACACTTCAAGACATAGACATTGGGGAAAATTTCTGAACAAGACCCCAATAACCCAGGAAATTAGACAATCACCCAAACACTGGGATTTCATCAAACTAAAAAGCTATTGTCCAGACAAACATGCCATCAACAGAGTCAATAAATTACGTACAGAATGGGACAAAAACTTTCCCAGCTATATCTCTGACAGAGGTCTGCTATTTACAATTTATAAAGAACTTGAAAAACTAGCAATGACAAAAAGTAATTTAATCAAAAAATGGGGCTGAAAATTTAACAGTTTACAAAGGAATAAATAAAAATAGCCAATAAGCATTTAAAGAAAAGTTCAGCATCTTTAGCTATAAGGGAAATGCAAACTAAAACAACTTTGAGATTCCATCTCACTCCAGTCAGGATGACAGTCATCAAATCGAATGACAGCAAAAGCTGGCAAGAGGATAAGAGTAGGAACTCGTATCCACTGCTATTGGGAGTGCAATCTTGAACAAGCACTATGGAAATGAGCAGCGACCTGGAAAAGATGAAAACAGACCTGCCATCCGATCCAGCTCTACTGCTCCTGGGCAGCTACCCTAAAGACCTCACCCTTTACTACTGAGATGCTTGCTCAGTTATGTTTATCACTGCTTTATTCACAAGAACTTGGAAATAGAATCAGTCTAGATGTCCATCAACTGAGGAGTTCTAATCAGTATTAAAGAAAAATGAAATTCACAGGACAATGGATAGAATTGGAAGACTCATTCATTCTAAGTGATGTCTCTCAAATGTGGTTCCTAACTTAAACCAGCTGGAGGCAAGTAGTAAACATCAGGAGTTTAAGAAGCTATAATATATGTGTAGAACTAAAATGGGTATAGAATAAATTAAAAACCAAAAAATTAAGGATGAGATGAGGATGCTTGACAGGTTAGGTGAGAGATAAAATGTATTGAGGAGTAAGGTTCTGGGGAGAGGGAGAGTAGGGGAGGATTATACATAACTAAAGACAACATGAATCCTTCCTCCTGGGTACCATACTACTAGATACAACCCTCAATAAAGAGGAGGAGGGGATTGTACGAAAGTGTCCTATAAAAACAGGAGAAAATTTAATCCTAAAACCATGGATTTAGACTGGTAAATCCCAAGGCCACAAATGGGTTACCCCCTACAGTGAGCATCCCACAGTGAATACCAATACCTCTAATGAGGAAGGGGTGGGGGGGAAATAAGATATAATCTTTTTAAAAAATAACATAAAAAATTAAAACAAGAAGAAGAGGGCTGGAAGGATTGCTCAATGGTTAAGGCACTTGTCTGCAAAGCCTAATGACCCATGTTCAATTCCCCAGTACCCAGATGTACAAAGTGGTGCATATATCTGGAGTCCATTTGCAGTGGTTGGAGGCCCTGGCATGCCCATTATATGTGTCTGTCTCTCTTCTCTCTATCTCTTTCTCTTGCAAACAAATCAGTTAAAAAAAAAAAAAAACAGGAAGAAACCTCATATATTTCTCTCCCCACACTGTATGAATGAAAGTTCCTGTGGAGACCCAGGAAAAAAATAGCAGCTCTCAAGCTAGGAAGAGAAGCCAGGTGAGAAATCAGCCTTGAAATATTTGAATCTGGATTCCTACCCTCCATAATAGCAATAAAATAGATGTCCAAACTCAGTCTGTTGCCCACTTAGACTAGCACACTTAACACTCAGCTCTCTTCACTCATGTATTTCTTTGGTGCTATTTCTTGGTAATGGTTTACCATACCATGCCATCATAAATAAAGTAATTGAAATTATAAGAATTTCAACATCTTAATTCTAACCTGGAATTTGTTGGTTTATAATGAAGTATGGAAGGTGTTTTTATTAGAAAATATCAGTTTAGGGAATGGAGGAGTTACATAGGAAGAAGTTCATGATAGTAAGACGTGATGTTTTATACTTCTGAGAAGTTTGATGTAATTTCAAAGAATATGTAACATTTTTGTATATAACACATATGTTATAAAGTGAATGGGATGTAACAAGAATACAGATTTTATTATTATTATTATTATTATTATTATTATTATTATTATCAGTATTGAGGAATTGAACCTAGGGCTTTGCCAATGCGAGGCAAGTTCTATACTGCTGAGCTACAGTTTTAGCATAAGAAAATTTAAAATAGATAAAACATCATATTTCCAGTGAGAATGTAATATTAATGAGAGTATACACTATTTTCTGGCCCATTTACCAGGAAAGTCCAAAAGCCTTCACACTGAAATGTACAAGAAATATTCACCAAGAGAATGAATGGGCAAATTGGGAAATACGCATGACGCTATCACAGACACTGAGATGCATTCCTGACTACATCACTAAGTCTTCCTAACTTTCAGACCTCATCCCAGAATTGTTATTTTAATTTACTCCAGTGAAACAATAAAATTCATTCTTAAGATTCTAGGATTGTGATTAATGACTTCCACATGGGATTACTCCAATAAACCGAAGAAGCCAAGGTGAAAATCTCAAATTACCAGTAAATGCCATATAATAAATACTAAATTAATTTTATTTATTTCCAAATCTATGCCAGAGGACTTTTGTGAGAAACTAGCAATGTGCCCATAAATAAGAAAAAACATGCTCTCTGCACTGTGAAGCCTATATGAAATGGGGAATGACAAAGAAATAAAGTGTTGTCAGCATGGTGAGAATTAAAGACGAGCAAAAGGAATAGTGATCACTACAGGAATGTATATTGAATGTATGTTAGAGATTCAGCAACCACCTCAAGGGAAAACCCAGTCAAGATTAGACTCAGAGAACTAGTAATATTTAACCAGTGTTTCAGACAGGCTGAGGTATCCAGAAATAAATGAAAAAAAAAAAAAAAAAAACATGGTTTACTCAGAATTCTGCAAGGATTCCCAGCAATGGGGCAAAAGGACAAGGGTGAGTGTAGAGATAATGCAGATTACTAGATTGTGAATGTCTTTGAGCAAATGAAGGACACTGAAATATGAGAATCGAGATACGAGTAGCTTTACAGTATATAAGGATAAGGACATTTCTTACGCAAAGTAATTTACAGTCTACTTATGAAAATATATCACACACATCATAAGTATTCACAACTGAAGATGAGAGGAAATAAGAGTAATAAACACTGTGTGCCATCCATTCTATATAGTTATGAATATTTAGAATAATTTGATACATCTCCCATTTTCCTACTGTGCAATAAAGACATAATCTTTCATGCCTAGCCTTACATCCTATTTTAATATGTATAGAAATAGAATTATATTAGTCTTATAGAGTCTTGTGAAGAATTTGAAAATTAGAGAAAATGCAAACTCTTGAAAGAAAAAAATCATAATAAGGACACAAGTGACACATGCAAAATAGGAATTAGTAAGAAGCATAAAGAATTATTTAAGTCATCTGTCTTTCAGTTAAATTAACAAAAAATATTTTTGAAATACGTTTACTAAAAACTGTAGGGATGATAGCCAGTTTAGGTGAGATGTGTTTTCCAAGAATGGATCATGTTATTTTTTTAACTACATGATTTCATTCTCGAGGATTGGAAAGTGAATTAATAAAACACATTATTAATGCAGCTGCCTAAATCAAACCTATGCTTTTGCTTTTTTTCCCCACATGCTGAAAGAAAAACTGTATTCTGCAATTACTTTGCCCTCCCATTGTAGTATGGTTCTATGTTATACGATGAGGTTATGACTGCTGTTCTTTCTGGAAGACAAGAATTTAGATAAACAGAAATGTTTGGATAGTTCAGACTTCATCAGAAATATAGACAAGTACGCCAAGTAATCTTGCTTATCAAATTGTGAATCTCTGAAAAATATCTCAATTAACGTGCTGATGTTTGGAGCCACGAATGTGGTTTGAACATTCATCTAGAAATGATCCTGAGAGTGGAAGCAGAAAAGACAACTACAGCTATGTTGTAAGCATGTCTCCATCTCATCACCAATGGCTCACAAATGCCTGCTAAAGTATTTTTCTTACAAAACCTACCCACCTTTGATAACCCTGGAGGAATAGCTAGAGAGGCTGTGTCTCTTTTTCCTTGACTAAGGATGACAGAGGATTGAAAGCTAAGGATAATTTGAAATGTTTTCATGTGGCAAGAATCAAGGAACATCTAAATAAAAGATTTTACACTAGCTAACAACAAATCTTTCTATATTTTTGCAATAGAATTGTACAAGTTCAAAAAACAAATGTCAACAGATTTACAAGGGTTCCCCAATACTGCATCAATTGATTCTAAATTTAGAATAAGTAGCTAAAGTGTATAAAGCTGTGGTAAACACTTGGCTAACAATACATGACCCTGGATCTGATTCCCAGCCTTAACATAAATGCTAATTACAGTAGAAATAACATATCACATATTATTAGCAATATTGAATAAGCCTATCTTTAGTTAGAGCATATCACTGTCTACACATTATTAACAAGCTGTCTCAAAGCACATTCCACACAGGCATCCCACCAAAACAGTGACCTGTTTATTGCTTTTTCCCCTGAGTGAAAATATGAGCTTAGCTTCACTAACTGATTTTAAAATTCCTTTTCTCTTTGGGAAAAAGGGGATCATGCAGATACATTCAATCCTGTGAAACAGACACTGTTGGTCTCCTGCTCACATTTCTTTGCCAACCCTCAACTCCATAGAGATGCTGAGAAGCCACGCTTGTCCATCAAACAGGAGAAACGTATTAACGTTATGCCCCCAAATAGCTCTTACACAATGAGTTTAGTTCCTGGAAGTTAGCAATTCCTCATCAGAGCAATTTTGTAAATCAACCTAAATTTTCAAATGGAGATTGACCACCGTCAGCTCCATCAGTATCATTATTAGTCTCTCTGCTACTTTGGAATAATACCCTGTGATTCTTTCTTTAAAATGCACCCCAAGTGAATGATGTGCACCCGTGCCTTACATCAGAGAATGATTTTCACATATCCAAGCCAAAACAACACCACTACTAGTAAGCATAGCCAATGATCTCTTGGTATTTCTAAAGTATTATTCTCAAGCAATATAATAAGCATTAAAAATGCTCGGGGCTATGCAAATTTTTCAACATGATACAAAAATTTCTGACCCTTTTTTTCTTATTTGGACTAAAAGAGGAATACATTTACATAAATAGTAAATTTTTGTTTTTAAGAATAATATACAAGTCTCTTATAAGCTCCAACTCTTTCATTATTTGTTGCTTTTCATTTTTTCATTCTTCTTTCTCTAAATTTAGTTTTGTATATGACAAAATGGGTGAGGAATTAAGTAATTTTAGGAATGGAGCATGGGGAGATGGCACAGAGGGTTAAAATGCTCATATCGCACAAGCATGAAGATCCAAGAGGACATAAGATTGACTGAGTTTGATTTTTGAGCACCTGCATATGTATAGTCACACATGTGTATAACCCTAGTTCTTCATTCTCTGAGCCCAGACAATTACTCGGGTCCACAGACCGGGAAAAATGTAGCTCTGGGTTGACTGAAATATTTTATCTTTAGGAAACAGGCTGATGAGTGAAAGGAGTAAGACATCTTATATCTTCCTCAGGCCTCTGTATGCATGCTCATGGGGTACATGCATCTGCACATGACACACACATGTGGACACCACACACACACACACACACACACACACACACACAACATCACACACACAACATCACACACACAACATCAAACAGTGCACCACATGTATTCCACACATGCATACCAATGAAAGAAATAAAAAGAAATATTAGGAATGATGGAACATGTCAGGAAACCTTAAAGGACTTTGATATATTAGCCATATATTATGAACATAGAGTATCACCATGAGAAATAACTTGTTAAGGATATAGTTCTTAAGCAGATTTAAACCATATGGGAAATTAATTAAAATTCCAACATGAAGGCCATCTGTTAAATATAGTACAAACTATAGGAAGTATGGTATAAGGCAAGCAAAAATTATCAGTAAATTCCTTTAGGTTATCCATACACATGATAAGAATATATTCTGCTCTCCTTATTAAAGTTTAAGACTAGATTTTGTATTCTTAAAGTTGGACATTATATGAATTTTCTTAAAAATTTTAAATGAGTGTTCCTTTTCAATTTGAGATGAAGAAATCAGACTATGCCCAAGAAATTGTCTTGCTACCAATATTTTCAGATGATGACATGCACAACAGAATACCATGTTCCCAACTAAAGTAATCCTATTACCTGTTTGCCAAATCACCATCTTTATTTGAATTTTAAGCACATTAGTTGGCACTGTGTGAAGGGAAGGAAAATAGAATCATAAAATGTAAAACAGCAAGCATATTTAAAAATTTACATTAAAGCAGCCTTATTACTCACCCACCACGACTCAGGGAACTGAGCGGAAGAGGGGGCGGAAAGATTGTGAGAGCCGTGGTGGGGGAGACTGTCCAGAGGCATGGCACCCATCAGTAACAACACACTTGGGCCAGGAAGACCAGGATGAGTACTAAGATATACAGGATCCCTTGCCACAAGGACTAATACAGACAGCCCACGGAGGAGGATATACAACTGATCAGGGATGGGGAGGGGGGGAATTGGGGAAGTCGGGATAACAACGCATGGTTTGCCCACTAAATTATGTAACTCATTATGGACAATAAATATATATTTTAAAAAAATTTACAAAGCCCTTCACCCCCTCAGCAACATCACATAAAGAAAAAAACTGGCTACTCTCCTTGAACCCATAACCCCCTATCCCATGGACTGGTTCAGCAAGCCCACTGAGGAGGACCCCCAGCAGGTTGCCGACAGGGAGGAGGGAAATGGGGATAGCATCACAAGACTTGCTCATACCAAGTATTGTATTTTTAACAATAAATATTGGGAAAAAGAAAGTAACTCAAAATACTTTACAAAGACCAATATTTAATAATTCACCCTAATCAGTATTCACCTTGACAAATTTCTCTTCTCCTAAAACACAAGTACATCTTCATCACTGTAATCAAGCTTTAAGGTATGCACTCATACTGTACTTGCCATAGCATGCCCAGGAGAAGGATCTGAAAGCTCAATAATGAATATAGCTGTGACTGAACCATCTTTGTAGTCACGGAGTGAGAAAAATTTGATCTGCTCACAACACAGATGGTAGCTTCATTTCAGGGAAAACAATGTCTTGATGTCTACTTCTACCCACTGAAAATTCCTAAAGGTCTTAACAATAAAAATATTGGAATTTAAGATGTAGAAGAAATAGTATTTTTAAAATATAAGACACATCATCTACTACTTTTAATATAATAGCAGGTGTATTCATATACTAAATATCCAATTAGTGAGACAAAGTTCTTACCTCAAGATATGTTAGAGTGACTCTCAGGTATTTAAATCATCTGTGTGTGCATGAGAAAGATTCATCCATCACATTACAGTCTCACAGGTACTAGTCATTTTTACAGCTTCTCCTGTGTGTGTAAGCTGGAGAAAATAAATTTTAAATAATCGTATATTCCAGATTTGTGGCACCTTAGCCTACTGCATGCATACAATCCTTCTAATCCATGAATACACTACATCTCTGTGTCTTAACCACAACCTGAATTTGAGGAATATGGAAACTTTGATTACTTTGCCCAAATGATGAGAATAAACAAAATATCCTTAAGGTGCTTCTGTCCCATAGAGAGTCTTAATTCAGTATAAAAGCTAGATAGATGGTTGTTGTGATCCATCATCATGATGTAGTGAATATTAATATGTCTACTGTGAGCTAAGAATTTTGATTACCCAATACCACTCTCAGAACAAAGATCAACCTGCTCTTAGTGTACTTTCTCCCTCCACCACCATGGGTTAATTCTTTCATATAGTTTCAGTGTTTAACTTAAACTGCTTTTACTAGGTGACATTCCTGAATATTTAGATATCTTCCTATGATGATGACAAGTTTGAGTGCTCTGTTTATTTCCACCTTTCTTTCATATCTAAAATGTCACTTCTTTGGACTCTAATTTTATGTATATGCATATATTTTCCATTGCTAAACTCCAAAAACCTATTTCTCACAATGCTACTCCAGTAACCTTCCTGTTTGTTCTCTTTATTGCTCCAGAGTCCCTTCTTCAAGGAGCAGTCATTAAATTTGAATACTTTTGAATTCCACATATAACTTCCTATTAATTGTAAAAGGTGAAAAGTAAGGGAATTCCCTACTCTACAAACATACATGATTTAGTTTTCACTATCCTTTCATAGGTATTTTCAGAGAGCACCCAATTGCCTATTTTATTTTAATCAAAATGCCCTTATTCTTGTTCACTAAGCTCCTAAATTTGTTTTTCCATAATGATTTTCTCTAAATATTCCTTGAACTGAAATGCCACTTTTCCAGATTTTTTAAAATATATGTTATTTATTTATTTGTAAGCAGACAAAGTCAGAGAGAATGGGCATACCAGGGCTCCAGCCACTGCAAAATAACTCCATATGCATGTACCACTTTGCACATCTGGCTTTATATGGTTACTGGAGATTCAAACTCATTTCCTTAGGTTTTGCATGCAGGCACCTTAATGCTGAGCCATCTCTCTAGCCCTTTCCAGATCTTTTACTGTCTAAATTTCTTCATGTCATTTTTTTCTTAGTTTGCAGCCTCTCAAAAATTTGTGAGGTTTTTAAAATTATCTAACTTGACCACTTGTTATGACACACAGTGTCTCAATAGATGGGTGATAGGATGAATAAATAGAAGATAAATAGGTACACATAGACAGATGATACATTGATAGATGATGCATAGATAGATAGATGATAGATAGATAGATAGATAGATAGATAGATAGATAGATAGATAGATAGATAATTATGTGAATCCCTCTCTCACCTTCAACTCATAGTTCTCCTACCTCAGCTTGCTGAGTGCTACAATGGCTGTGTGCACCATCACACCAAGAAGTATTTGATATTTTTCAAAATCATTCATGGGATAACCATACTTAGTGATCTTGTCGACTGTGTCATCAATCTTAATGTCTGATCTTGGCACATAGGATATAGGGGCACAGTTGCTTTCAGCCAATATTTGTTAAATAACGAAATTCACGAACTGATGAATGAGTGGCATTTGTTTTACATTATGATATAAAAGTGTGCTCAACACGGTGACTCAGAATAAGTAAATGATGAATAAACATTGATTGGAAATATATGATTTTACCTTCAGTGCCAATACTGAGATGCTTCTCAGTGAGGCGCTGTGAGTGAGGTCTCTAAGTCTACTAGAATAATACTGGTAATTGAAAATGTTGTTGGTTGACCAGAACTAGATGGTAAGACGCTATTGCTGAATACACTGCATGCTTTTGCTACAGGACACGGCCTTATCCATAGTGATGAGTGATATAGTCCTGGAAATCCCTACGCAGGTTTCTAGGGGAGGAAAGTCCACAGTACACCTTGTGAGCTACACAACTGAGCAGTCAGGCATGATGTCCTTATTGGTGCAACAGTGACACAACTGTTAAACAACTGCTCTCTGATTGGAGGAGACTCCAGCTCCACAGGAAGGAATCCATATCTAGAACTGAAAACTGTATCAAAATCCCATGACTAGGAAGGTAGTAGATCTAGGAAGAAAACTATTACTCTTATTTGGCTAAATGGGCATCTTGTGCCTATCAAATTGACTTCCAAATATTAATGTCCATGCCCATGGATTTGTGCAGGTAATGGTGACTACTTGGAGGACTCTAAACTCCTCAGTTCTGAAAATAATTGAGTGTTGAGTGCTCAGCACTGAATGAGACATCTTCATCACACCCTCTTTGGTTCAGGGGACACTGTGGAAGAGGGAGCAGAGGGAATGTGAGAGCCAAAGGAGGGGCAGGAGTGTCTCAGAACACTGTCTTTTGGACGTGAAGTGACTGTTATTTCTTGACCTCACAGTGACTAGCATTACCTATGCAAGAGGTTCATAATATTGAGTCCACCAACATTTGGATAGATGGTGGAGTGAGGCAAAAGCAAAACAAAATAAAATAAAAACATTAAATTTGAAGAAGAACTAGTTGGAAAGAGAGAAGAGGACAGGAGGGAGGACAAGAAAAGGGAAAGGAAGGGGATTTTGATCAAAATACACTGCATATATGTACAAAAATTGCCAAAAAGTTTTTAAAAATGTGATTTGACTAATTCTTTAATAGATTACAAAGGCTATCTCTCTTTCACCTATAATGGAGTGTTAAACATGCTTCATTTATTTGCAAATGCATAATAATGAAAGAAATTGATGTCAAAGAGATGATTCCAAGTAGAGTATGTGCTACACATAATTTATTATGACCAAAAGTATGTCATCAGTAAAGGTAAATATGTATGTATTAAAATATAAAATAAATATTTATTGTTTATTTATTTGCAAGCAGAGAGAGAGAGAGAAAGGATGAGAGAATGGGAGTGCTGGGTCTCTGGCAACTGCAAACACACTCCAGATGCATGCTCCACTTCATGCTTGTGCCTTTACCCATTTAAAGAAGTACCCTTTCTGGGTACTGGGGAATCAAACTTGGATTATTAGATTTTGCAGGCAAGCATCCTAAACCGCTTAGCCATCCCTCCAGCCCAAAATTTTGTTAATTATAAGAAAAACATTAATCTGTGAAAACAAGAGAACTTAAAAATATGTGTAAGCAAACAAAAAGGGAAAGCAAAATAATAACAAAAAATGTGTAAGTAAATAAACAGCTAAACAATAATATATTGAATAATAAATAGAGGAATCTGAAGAGAAACTAAGACCTCAACAATAAAGTAGCCTTAATACTCACCCACCATGATTCAGGGAACTGAGCGGAAGAGGGGGCGGAAAGACTATAAGAGCCACGGTGGGGGAGAATATCCAGAGACATTGCCCACCTCAGTAACAACATACAAAGGGGGGTGGAACCGGTTGATCCCTAAGCTCTCCATAACCCCTACCCCATGGACTGATCCAGACTGCCCATGGAGGAGGATACTCAGGTGATTGGGGACAGGGCAGAGGGAAATCAGGGAACTGGGGACACCAACACATTTTTTGCTCATTCAACGTATCTAATTATGGACAATAAGAAAATAAGTTTTAAAAAAAGAAAATTTAAGTTTATTATAGTGGAAGTTCCAAAAATTAAAATAATTAAGCCACCATCGTGGTTTAATCCATGTGTCCTCCACAAACAAATGAATGTGTTCTGATAGATCAATCCTCAGCTGATGGCAGTTTGGGTTTTACAACCTTGATGGAGCTGTGTTGTCAGGGGTGGGCTTATGGGGGTTATAAGCCAGCTTCCCCTTGCCAGTATTTGGCACACCTTCCTGCCGCTGTTTGCAGTGCTGTGGCAGAGGTGATGTACACCCCTCTGCTCATGCCATCGTTTTCCCTGCCAGGATGGAGTCTCCCCTCCAGTCCATCAGTCAAATAAACCCATTCACCACAAGCCGCTTTTGCTTGGGTTCTTTCTGCGCAGCAACTAGAATGCTGACTAGAAAACTCCAACAGCCACCTTCAAGAAAAAGTACAAAGATAAACATAGGTTCAGGAAATTATAGTAAATAAAGGTATATAAAGGAATGAGAAAAAAAAAAAGCAATAGCAGAGGCTTATGTTTAGTTGATCCAGAAACAGAGGGCATATATCCAGATTTCAATGTGTATTTTTAGAGAAAATATTTTCAATAGTAAATGCTGGAGATAGTGAGTTCAAACAGGCTGAAAAAGGGAAATTGGGTCCTTCCCTCATATCACATTAAAAACTAATTAAGTGGATAAAGATTGAACTATAATTTTTGAAACTGTAAAGTTAGCAGAAGAAAAGTAGATAAAATGCTGCATGATATTAATCTAAGTGGTTCTTAGATAGGATTCCAAAAGCACGTGAAACAAAAGCAAAAATTGGTTTAAACACTTGCATCAAGCTAAAAGACTTCTGCATGACAGTGGAAGCAATTAACACAGATACTAGAAATATAGAGAAAATTTTGAAATTGAGAGAAAATATTATATACATGTATATTTAGCATTATATACCTGATGGAGGCTCATATCTAAAATTCACACCAAACTAACACAACTCAGTATCAGGAAACCAAAATTGTGAATGTATCAAAATAGTAGCTCCTATTTTTAATAATATTTATTTGAAAGAGAGAGCTTTGTGTGTGTGTGTGTGTGTGTGTGTGTGTGTGTGTGTGTGTGTGTGTGT
>PVHP010008874.1:0-51924 GCA_004024765.1 Zapus hudsonius
TGTAAGTTTCAAGGTTGGATAATGGCTTGTTGTTTGAATTGGAATAAACCCCAGATGAGTAAGACCCTGTTGCAGTCAGCCATACGTAGCTGGGATGAATCACCAAACCAGGCACAGTTTATAGGAGGAAACGATTTATTCAAGCTACAGATCCAGGGCAAGTCCCATAAAAGTGAAAGAGGCTGGTCCTCTTTCACAGGTCCTAGCAGAAAGAGAAACCCATCATCAACACCACACACACAGAACAGCAAACAGGAAGGAGGGCCAAGGAGAAAATTTCTTCCCCTTTATGTAGCCTTAGGGTGGGGTCTTATAACCCTTCCCCAGACTTAATGGCTTCCTGAGTCTCCGGAATTTCCTTCCTGCACTGCCCACAACAGGAAAGGATGTTTACTTGTAGATTCTTTGAGCTTCTTTACATCCTGCCCCTTGCTCAGAGGCTGCCTTCCTGTAAACATCCTCAGAGACCCACCCAAGATAATTTAAAAGATCAAGTTGACAACAAAACCTAACCATCACAGACCCTTTGGTATTTCTAAGCTGAGAAGTGTAATAATTTGGGTCCTTCAGGAAGCAGCTATTAAGATATAGAAGTACAAGTTTTTTTTTAAACTGATATCTTTATTGTCCAAAATTAGATACATTATATTAGCAAATATTATGTTGGTATCCCCACTTCCCTCTTCCCTGTCCCCAATCTACCGGGTATCCTCCTCAGTGGGCATACTGGATCAATCCATCGGGTAGGGGTTTATGGATAGCACAGGAGGTAGCCAGGTTTCCCCCTTTGTGTATTGTTGCTGAGGGGAGCAATGTCACTGGATATTCTCCCCCACCATGGCTCTTACAATCTTTCCGCCCCCTCTTCTGCTCAATTCCCTGAGTCATGGTGGGTGAGTTTTAAGTCAGCTTTATTGTTGAGATCTTAAGGCTCTCTAGAAGTACAAGATATTTTGAGGGTTGATGCTTGCAAAATATGCAGTGGAGAAGGGCAGGACTGGTAGAAGAGCCATTGGAATATGATGTGGGTTCCCACCCATGCATGGGAGAGTTAGGACAAGGACTCAGCATGCACACATAGGCGTGAATAACCCCTAAGGAGTCTCATCCCCAAGGTTGTTCGGGATCTGTGTAAGGCAGAAATGGTCAGCCTACAAACCCATGGGGCTTCATCAATGACAGAGCTGTGAGCAAGTTGGCTGAGGCTCACATACTCCTCTAAGGTACTAAGATACTAAGGCACTACAACTGATGGCTGTTGGTGGCACTGCTTCCTCTTAGGAAGGGAGGTTGTGGGACCTTTAGGTCCAGGGCCTAGCTGGTGGGGTTGGTCATTGAGGACAGGCCTTTGAAGGTTGTACCTACTTTGGTTCTGGTCTGAGCTCATTGTTTCCTGATCTCCCCATGTGATTTGTCACTGGAGCAAGCCCTGGCTGTCATGGCTTGAGGTGTCTCTGCTCTCCTGCCTTCCCCACCATGATAGACGGAAACCATGAGCTAAAATCAATCTTTTCTCGCTTATGTTATTTCTGTCAGGTATTTTGTCACTAATACAGTTTCCCTCTCTCTCCTGGAGGAATGATCCTTGGCTTCTAGGTGGTGTCATTTAAAGTGTGAGACTGGAGCTGAGACTCAAGATGACAAAATATTTTGTCTCTTAATTATTAAATGGTTGTGTCACCACTTCAGACTTTGGGTGTCTCTGGGTCCATGATGGACAATTTCAGGTGTTTGTGTGGCTGGATTAAGGAATACTTAGGTAATTGGTAAAGCAATATGTCTGGGTGAGTCTGTAGAGTCTCTAGTAGATGAGTAAGCCTGAGTGGGGAAGATCTACCCTCAATGTGGTTAGGTCTGTCTGGGGGTCCAAGAGAGGAAATGTAAATTCTTCTTTTCTCCAGAGCCAGTAACACTCTTTTTCCTGGCCTTGCAACCAGAACTCTGGTTCCCTAGCCTTTGGATGCCAGTGCTTTATAGCAGCAACTTCTTGTGCCCTTGTCCTCATGCTATCGACTTCTCTGGTCCTGAAGCCTCTGAATTTGGCATGAGCACCACTGGAAGCAGCCTGGGATCTTGGGCTCTTAGATGTCCTGGCATGGGACATCTCAGTTTCAATAGTGATGTAAGCCATTTCCTGTCAGAAATCAATCAATCTATCATCTATCTATCTATCTATCTACCTATCTATCTATCTATCTATCTATCTATCTATCTATCTATCTATCTATCTATCTATCTATCTTTCATCTGTCTATCTATCTATCTATTATCTATCTATCTACCTATCTATTTATCTATCATCATCATCTATCTATCTATCATCTATCTATCTATCTATCTATCTATCTATCATCATCATCTATCTATCTATCATCTATCTATCTATCTATCTATCTATCTATCTATCTATCTATCTATCTATCATCTACCATCTATCTATCATCCATCTTTCTATCTACTATCTAGCTCTCATCTATTTATCTACCATCTGTCAATCATCTAACAATCTATCAGTCTGTCATTTGTTTACCCATTTATCAATCTATCATTTATTCTTCTTCCCTCTCTCCCTTTCTTCTTTCCTTCCTATGAATCCTGGATCTGATCAATACCAGGCCTGGTGACAGTGTTTAATTTCTTTAGAATGAGGACTTCTATTTTTTTGCATGGCTGTGTAAGCCTGATGCTGGCATTTAGTGTTGAGATGCAGCTGGGGAGAGTGGTGGTAGTTTTTTGTATGTCACTTCGAACTGTTCTATTTAACCCAGGCCCCTGATTTCAATTTTGTGGTTATCTCTGGTGGTGGCTGGATTCTCTTTTGTCCAAAAGCCTCTTTGCCTACTCTTGTGTGTGACTTCCACTGGCTTGCTAAATCAGTTACCACTGTAACATCTGCCTTATTTCCTAAAACACATCAACTATTTTGCTGTGAATATACCCCAGCCGTTCTCTTTGCCTTCGTGGCACAGTGTGGCTTAGAAGGGAGACAAACCAACATTTACTCAATGTACCATATTCTGATAATTGATATTTAAATAAAGAAAATTAAAAGGAGGAAAGAATTCTACAAGCAAAAGACCCTCTATGGTAGAGTTGACTTGAGTTGTTTTGTGGTTACTCTGTCACTTCTCTTAATGGCCTTTCCTGTGAAAAGCCATTGTTATCCTCAAAGAGCTTTGAGACACAGAGCACTCAGGAGAGATTCTAAGGAGAGTAGAATCAATTTTCCTAGAGGCCTCACTCCTGTAGAGAGGGAAGGCATGCTTCAATCCCAGGCACATTGGGGAACAAAGCATCCTCTGACAGCCTCTAGAGCATAGGGAAATATTGGTGAGGGGGGCATGAAGCTTGGGTTGAGGGTCAAGGCAGTGTCAGATCTGACTAGTTATGATTAGAGGTTTCTGATGCACCTGACCTTGGTTAATCTGATGTCCCAGAAAGCCCTCTAAGGCCAGGCAACAACTTTGATCTGAAGGCAGTGGGCCTGGATATTTCTCCAGCTTTAAAACATGGGCAGCAGCCACAGGACTGTGGTGGTTTTAAAGGGAGAGGGGTCCTGGGTTCAATTCCCCAGTACCCATATAAGCCAGACCCACAAGGTGATGCCCCTGGTGTTTTCTCCCCCCTCTCTCTTTCTATCTCTGTATTTCTCTGCTTGAAAATGAATAAATAAAATATTTTAAAAAATCTATTCTCTCTCTCTTTTCATTCTCAATTTTTGTATCCTCCCATCCATCCATCCATCTTCTTGAATACTTTCAGAACTTTTTCATTTGCAAATCAAATTAAAGTTTTTTTTTTACTTGATTGGTTATTAAGTGGAATGGACCAAATAAATCATTGTCTTAGTCATAGAGATTCAACTAAACAATACATTGTTCTGATTTTTAACAAAAATTTATGAACAGGGTGTTTCTTCCTATTCAGTTCCATGTTTACTGTGTGATCCATTCTTAATACGATTGTGAGTAGCATAGGTCACATGGGCATTTGAATTGCCAGTGGGTCCAAAGCATCGCCCTGCAGTCCTGGCTCCTGTAGGTCTCACAATTGATTCTTTTTCCTCAAGGCCAGATGACAAGATGCTCCTTCAGTGTTGATTGAAACCATAAAATGAAACACATGGAAAAAACACATCACTCCTATTACTTGCTTTTTTTTGTTATATTGGATATAGAATCCTCTTATTTCATAAGGCCTCCAAGCACTGATTAAAAAAATCTTTTCTTTTTCATTTATGGATGGTGCCTGAGGCATCCAGTATATGATAGGTACTTAATAAATAATAATAACAGTTATTATTATGGAGCAGAAATCTGCTGATCTTTTCACATGAATGGAACCCTGAGACCTCTTCTCTATTATGTCGGGGGGGGGTTGTATCTGTTTTCACACCACATTATTGTAGCCTTTATTTCAATGCATCAGCATTCTATTTATCCACATGCTTCATGATTTATGGTTATTACAGTGTCTGTTTTTCTGTCTCTTCCATATTACCAAGCTTCAAATTCTTTTCTTTCTACATTCCAAGAGTTCAGATAGCAACATAAAATGAGTCATAAATTTATGCCTCAGTAAATAATACAGGACGTGAATGAACCTCTGCATGCGATTAGACTTATTTTGTCCATATTTTTCTCACTTGAATAATTTCTGATCAGTTTCTTCTTTATCACTTTGAGAAATCATAGAAAATGTGATTGGTGGCCTACATTGTCTGGGCTATGTTCCAGAACTGTGCTTTATGTCTGGCTGATGAGCTGTTTACCCGACAGCTATGGACTTTTCAAGTTATCCTACATTCAGCAAAGATATTGCAATTAAATAGTATCACATTTACACTTGGAGGTGGCGAGGCAGGGAGGGTGTGTTTTTTTTCTCAAAATCTTATACAAAATATTTTAGATGGAAAGGATTTTAACAAGGGTGACATACCCACCACTTCATAAAATGAAATCATCTTTCCCCATGACTCTGCAGAGAAGTTGAAGAGCATATCATTGTCTTCAGTTGTCACAATGCCCTCACAATAAATGTCCCTAAGCTGGTTTCCTTAACTTGTTCTTTGTTGTTTCTGTCTCCTCCTGCATTTATCTACCTGTTAATGCTTTCTGTCTGCTACTGTGTGTGCCTCTTGTGGCCCCTCCTTCATATGCTATTCTTAGGATATGAACTTTAAGATGGAAGAGCATCTTAATCAAAACTGTTGATATTATGCATTATGTAAAAATAAGAAAGCCAGAAATAAGGCAAGCTGTCTTCTGTGATCCATTTGGCACAAAATTGTCTGTCTGTCCATCCATCATCTTTCTTTCTTTCTTTCTTTCTTTCTTTCTTTCTTTCTTTCTTTCTTTCTTTCTTTCTTTCTTTCTTTCTTTCTTTCTTCCTTCCTTCCTTCCTTCCTTCCTTCTTTCTTTCTTCCTTCCTTTCTTCTTTCTTTCTTTTTTCCTTCCTTCCTTTCTTTCTTCCTTCCTTCCTTCCTTCCTTCCTTCTTTCTTTCTTTCTTTCTTTCTTTCTTTCTTTCTTTCTTTCTTTCTTTCTTTCTTTCTTTCTTTCTTTGTAGTATGTGTGGTGTGGTATCTGTGTGTGGTCTGGTGGGTGTGTGACGGGTGTGTGTTTACATGCAGATTTGTGGGCCCTGTGTGCATGCATTAGGAGACCAGAGGAGAATGCCCAATTTCCTCCACTGCTCTTCCACCCTATCTCCTTGAGACGGAGTTTCTCACTGAACCAAGAGCTGCTGTTTCTTCAGTCAGACCAGTCAGGGTGGATGACCAGCAAGCCCAAGCATTCCTCCTCATAGGACTGGGTTACAGTAAGCCTGGCTACACTCACTTTTTTATATGGGTGCTGGCAATCAAACTTAGGACATCTCAGGCCCTCTCAAGTCCTCATGCTTGCACACCAAACACTTTTACCTGCTGATCTAGCTTTACAAGCCCCAAATGTGATTTCCATTCCAAGATTATTTACTAGAAACAATGCCAGAAAACATGGCCAGAAAACTTGTGTTTGTATTTATTTATTCATTTATTTATTGCTTCTCTCTCTCTCTCTCTCTCTCTCTCTCTCTCTCTCTCTCTCTCTCTCTCTCGTGTTTGCCCTTGTATGTACCCTTGTTGCACCCCATATCCTCCCCTGCAGTGGGGGTCGCTGGCCTCTGCTGGGGGTTGCTTGCTTGCCTTTAGTGGAACATTCGAAGTTCCACTGCTCCTCTGCATCACATTGCTATTCTGACTGGTCTTTGTTTTTATTGATTTATTTTGTATTTTCAAGGCAGGGTCTTATTCTAGCCCAGGCTGACCTGCAACTCACTCTCTGGTTCCAGGCTGGCCTTGAACTCACAGTGATTCTCCTACCTCTTCCTGCACACCCCCCCCCCCCCCGTGCTGGGATTAAAAGCCTGTGCCAACACACCCAGCCTGCTTGCTCTTGTTTTAAGTCTGTCTCTTTTTTACTAATTCTGGAGCTGGAGGGCTCTGACGATTCTCTATTCTCTGGACTCTGCTCCCCTGTGGGACTGGGGTTACAGGTCACATGGCCATGCTCAGCTGTTTATCTTGAAGCGTGAGTGTTGAACTCTGGGAAGTCTCTGGCTTCATGCTTGAGATGAAGCACACTTAGCCGTTCAGTCATCTCTCCAGCGCTTGATTTATTCTTAATAAACTTTTTCTACCAAATTAGCACAAGGGCTTATGTGCAATATTTTGTCTCGTTGAGTCCAGGGACCATCTGTGTCTCTCACGACTATCTTTTACCACGTTGAGCAAGAAAACCCCACCAACTATATGTTATAAAATTTGGTTGAAAAAAAGAAAAAATATATAATAGTCCTGTAGAAATTAGGAAGTGACACGGGAAAACAGGCAATAATAGCATAGCATCATTTGTAAGCCTTTTCATAAACAATATGTCATTGAATGTTCATGGAAACTTGAAGGGGATTTTCCTGTATTGGTCACATCTGTTCCCTGAGGAACAATGACACCAGGACTTCAGAATCAACTCTCACCTACAGACAGAACAGAAGGACATATTCCACACCACCCGGCTTGTTAAGACAGATCTCACCGTGGGGATTAGCTTGTTCCAAGCACATCCCAATCATTGGGCCTGGATTTTCCTGAGCCTTTAACAGAACTCTGCCCATAGAACATTGTCTGCAGGCTGATTGTGGGAAAGCTCTCTTCAGACAATCTTTGGGATATTTTATCCTGACCTCCACTCTGTTCCAAACAGCAAAACCATTTCATAAGCCCATCAGTTAGAGTTAGGCTCACATATCTACTTTAGCTCTACATGGGGACCAGTGGTGACTTTTGCCTCTACATTAATTGAGGATGTTCTAAGTTGATTTTCTTTCTTTCTTTTTTACATGCCCAGGTATGTGTAGTACACATTTGTGTATGCATGTTCATGGCTGTGTGTGTTGGCCAGTGGTTGATGCCAGGTGTCTTTCTCAATCACTCTCCACCTTATTTTTTGAGTCAGGATCTTACAAAACTTGGGGCTTACTGATTCAACTAGACTAGCTAATCAGCTTCCACCCTTTCAGTTCTGGTATGACAGGTACATCGCTGTGCCCAGCTTTCACCCAAACTCAAGTCATGCTTGTGTGGCAAATGCTTTACTAGCTGAACCATCTCTCCAGCCTCTCTGAGTTGTTCTATTCAGCCAAAATCTGCTTAGAAGAGAACATATATGGGAATGTGAATTGTAAAACAGTTTGGAAGTATACATCTAATCTCATAAACCTCATGCTTGCTCTAGGAAATATATATATATATATATATATATATATATATATATATATATATGAAAAATGACTAACAAAAATGTACAAAAATGTTCTCAGCTACTTTTCTCATAATCATCATTATGACACACCAACCCATCTTCAGGGGAACTAGTGAATAAAATACTACACTGAAAACAACACAGAGATTACTGATACACATCACAGCATGGATGTATTAATGATGACCAAAATAGAGAAAGTATAAAAGAAGCCACACTGTATGATTTCGCATATGTGAGGGCCAAGAACTGCAAAGCTGATATCTGCTGAGTATATAACACCACATTTGTGCTTAGCCTGTGTCATAGTCAGCCACACGCTGCTGGGATGAACCTCCAAACCAGGCAGTTTTGGGGAAGAAAGGATTTATTGAAGCTACAGATTCAGGAGAAGTTCCATAATGGTGAGAGAGGTTAGCACCCTTTGACAGGTCCAAGCAGAGAGAGAGGGGGGAGCCATCACCAATACCACAAACATACACAGCAGCAAACAGGTGGGGGCTGAGGCTGCAGAGAGATTTCCTTCCTCTTCATATAGCCTTAGGGTGGGGTCATGCAACCCTTTCCCAGATTTACTGACTTCCTGAATCTCTGGAATTTACTTGCACTGCTCTCCCAAGAAGGGATGTTTGTTTCTAGCAAACATGACTTCCTGAATCCCCTGAACCTCCTTTTCTCTTCAATTTGGAGGAAATCTGCTGCACAACACTGAAGATTACTGTGTGTTGCTAACATGTCCAGTTGACAACAAAACTTAACCATCACGGCCTGTAAGGATGGTTGTGGTTCATGGAGGGCACAGGAGTCTGATGGATACTGGATGTATTCTTCCTTGAATTGGTGCTGATTATGTAGAGATGAGTTAGTATTTACTGGGCTTATAGGAGATGCATTATGTGTTTTCCAGGCTCCAGGTCCCCATTCTGCTAGCTGCTGGGAATGAATGTCGTGTCAGAGGGCTCTCAGCTGAGTCCATCTCCTTGTCTTGTCCTTGGTCTTAGAGAACATCCTTGTACAAGATTATGCCCCTTCCTGTAGATAGTCAGCATCCAGTGACTGGCAGTTGGCTGTGAAGACTTGAGTTCTGGTCAATTCAAACACTTCCACAAGGCCATCCCAATCCCACAGGACCAGCAAGGCCTTTCTTATGACTGCACCACAGCCCAGCCCCTCTCCTGACTTCATTTTGTTTCCTTCCTCACTTTGGGCAAGACTAGTTACCTAATCTGTGAGACTCAGTGTGAAATGTAAATCGGGGTTTCCATGAAAAATTATTAAGAATTTCAAAATGGTGATAGCAGAGCATTAGATACAGTTCATTTAAGCGTCCAGCCTACAGCACTGCTCAGGTAGTAGGCCCCAAAGCCAGGCCTGCCCCGAGGTGGCCATGCTGGAAACATTCCACCATCAACAACGAGCACAGAGACTGCTTCTCACAGGGAAGCTGACTGGCCACAGGCTTCATAATAAGGATTTACATTCTGATTACATATGCTATATACTGAACAAAATATATGTAAGAAAGTATACGAATAATGGTTCTCAATGATGTCCATGTTCCAATTTGCAGAATCCATAATACATTACCTATGAAAGAACATCCAGTAATTAAAACTGATCCTTTCTGGAGTCAGGAGATTGTGAGAGGATTGTAAGCCCACCTGCCAAGGGGACACAGAATGTTCCAACAGACTTGGATAAGTACCTGAGTCAGTGTCCACTGGCCTTCGACAACTCTCAGCTCTCAGAATGAGTTTGCAGTTTGGGACTTCTGCCTAGCCAATGAACTGCCTGTGAGCAGAATAACTGTGGGAGTGAGTGTCTGACACAAAGCCTCTTTTGCATTTATCATACAGGACATTTTTCAGGGCTTCCTTGATTCAATGGACAGAAACTGCACTTTTTTGTTTACCAAATAAGTGCTATTTCCTGACTTCTGTTCACTCTTCTTTATCAGTTATATACTATATTAGTTACTTTTCTCATTACTGTGACAAAATACCTGACAAAAGCAACTGAAGGAAGGAAGGAAGGAAGGAAAGAAGGAAGGAAGGAAGGAAGGGTTTATCTTAGCTTATCCATAGTGGAGAGGAAGGCATGGTGGCAAGGTGAGGTGGCTAGTATCAGGAAACACATAGATGAATGCTGGCACTCCCCTTACCTTCTTGTTCTCTTAAAAATTAAAAAATATTGATTTTCAAGCAGAGAGAGAGAGCAAGAGTGAGAGCAAGAGAGAGAGAGAGAGAGAGAGAGAGAGAGAGAGAGAGAGAGAGAGAAGAAAGATAGACCTATAGAATATGTGTGCCTGCAGCCTTGCAAATGAGCTCCAGATACATGTGCCACTTTGTGTATCTGGCTTTACATGGGTACTTGGAAATCAAATCTGGGTCACAAGTCTTTGCAGGCAAGCACTTTAACTGCTAATTCATCTCTCTAGCTACCCCCTTCTCATTTTTATTGAATCTAGGATCCAAGACCATGGGATTATGCTGCCCATATTCAGGATGGGTGTTCCCTCCTTAGTCAAATCTTTCTGGAAATACCCTTGCAGACACACCACAGCTGTGTTTCCATGGAGATTCTAAATCCAGTCAGGTTAACAATGACATGAAACCATCACAATACTTGGCATGGTAAAAGTGACTGCAAATGTGATTAAATTGATGATTTTTTATGGGGAGATCAGCTTAGGATATTCAGGAGGGTTTAGTATGTTCACAAAGGTTTGGTACAAGGCAAGGCGGAAGAGGGCTTTGAAGATGGAGGAATGACCCAAGAGATGCAGGTTCTAGACCTGGAAAGGCAAAGAGACAGATTCTGCCCAGAAGCTTGTGTGATCCTGTGATAGGTGTTGGTTTTATCCCTTTTGGAGTTTCACATTTCAGAGCTATGAGAGAATGAGTGTGGTTTGAAGACATAGAGTTGATGGCACTTTATTATAGCAGGCACAAGAAATGAAGCACAGTTGCTGTCATTCCTCCATTTGTGCTCCTCACAGCCTCCTGTGATTAAAAAGAAGACAAAGAATAAGACAATAAAAGGCCTTCAGGAAGGACTTACACAGCATCTTCCGAGTCCTCCAGCCCAAAGCTGACCTGTGGGCCCAGCTCCTTTGTCCTGTGTATCATGGAGTGTGGATACCCTTTGTAGATCCCAGTTCCCAGCACAGGGCAAGACCTTGTCCAGGACACAGCATGATTCTCTAAAGTAGGCCATGGTGGTTAAAGAGAGCCAATGCCTTCATCCTGTCCTGAGTTCACGCCCCCGCACCCCACCAAACCCCCAGAGAGTCTCACGCTAGCCCAGGCAGACCTGGAATTCACTATGTAGTCTCAGGGTGGCCTAGAACTCATGGAGATCCTCCTACATCTGACTCCCAAATTCTGGGATTAAAGGTGTGTGCCACCATGCCCGACCTGAGTTCATTCTTATCTGTGTCAGGGATTTTAGCATGCAGCCCTTCTTTTTGCCTCTGCCTTCACTCTCTCTGATTTTTGTCTTTGATGCTGCTGGAGGTATTTTACCCCATACTCTTGGGTCCCATGTGCATTCTGGGTATCCTATCAAGTACATCTGGGATGCACCTGCTCCTATTTGAGGGGTGCTCTGGCCAGGATACCAGTCAGTATTCTCTAAGCCTGATCACTTTGGATTTCCATCTGCATACTGGGCATATATATTTCAAAGACTTTTTGATAGGCATAACCTCTCCCTTTAATCAAAGAACAGTGGAAGCTACTCTCTAGGGTCTATAACCCTTCCACTCACAGGCTTCTGACTTGGTTCTAAGTATCAAGAAAAAATTTCCTACCACTCAGCAGGCCTCATATCCACTCAGAGAGTAGATGATTATCTCCATAACATATGTGCCACTATTGCACCAGCGGGCACAACTTGCCTGGCTGGTTGATTTTGTAGTTTGCAGGATTTTTCACACTGTTGGTGACTTTTATTCCTCAGCAGAGTACATAGAACTTTCCAGCACCGTGACAGCTAGCTGGCAGAGAGCTTAGCTATTTGTTTTTGCATGTTGTTTATTTTTTTATTAGAGTCCTTGGCATACTAATAATAATTACTTTACATTTCTGGCCTGATAAGATCAACATCTGCTGTAACTGAGTATAGCTTTGTTGCTTATTTTCCTTGTTCAGTATTTCTTTATCTTTTGTAAGTCTAGTAACCTTTTATAAAAAGCTGGACATATAAAATACAGGAATGACTTACATGACTTTTAGTGTTTTCATGTTAATCCAGTCAAGATGAGTGTTACATTTAATGTTTGCTGTAGTTGTAGGTGTCAGAGACTTAAAACTCCTCCAGCAGCCTTGTTTATGTATCTCTGGCTGACCTTGGACTTCTTTAAGTACTTATTCTTAGAGAGATTCTGCATTTTGCAGCTCAGCTGTAATTCTCTTATAACATACTGGTGTCCTGGGTTGTGGTACCAAGCTGGGGTGAAGGGAACAGTTCTCTATATTTTTTTATTAAATATCAATCTTTCAGTGGACCTGTATCTTGCCTATAACCTTCATGAGTGTTTCCTAATAGTGTACTTTTTTATGCATCCCCTACTATCTCCTTGACTACTCCTGAGGTGAGACAGGAACTATAGAGGGGGTGGCAGGGCAGGAGAGTCCATCTCATGGATAAAATGGGAAAAATCCTTTTCCTTTGAAGAGTGTGCTTTTGCTATGGAGAAACCCACAGGTATATCCTGTAGTAATCATTTCTCTCTTGCTTCTGCCAGAGTTAGTAAAGGATCTTTCTTGGGTCAATAGTGCAAAAGCCTTATGGGAAAACTCTCAAATTATAGAGTCTCTGAATATTGAAGTCCTAGAGGCTTTATTTTTTCTTACCAATATACACTGTCTCCAGCAAGTTGTCAGCATTTTTATTTTCATGTTCCTGCCAGTATCTGGCTTTGGGCTCTTCTTCTCCAGGTAAGAAGATTTTAATTGAAGTTCCCAGGATTCACCAGTCTCTCCAGATTTCTGGGTAGCAGTTTGTTCTGCTAGCTCTGCTCTCTGATGGGTCCAAAAAACTTGTTGATTTTCAATTTGTTCCAACTTTTTCTTGTTGCAGGAATGACAGCTTTGAGGTCTTTACATGTCTAAGCTGAATCCAGGCACACTTGGATCTGTGCTGTCTTCATCCATGAGTTGCTAGAGCTCAGAGACTATTCATTAAAGTGCTATGGAGAGCAGCCCGCAGGCGACTCATAGAGTGTCCATCAGCTGGTGTGTCTCAACCTCACTTACTAATCAGATTCACTGGTGGACCTTAGAAATTCTGCAGCTGCTTGCCCCACCTGGCTCCTGAAGATGTTGTTTGAGTAGATCTGATAGATTCCTAGGCATTAGGGTCTAAAAAGCTCCCAAGATAAGCTGACAGAAACATTGTAGAGGACTCTGGATGATGCTGGTTATGCCTAACACATCTCTGGTAGACATATTTTCTCTTCTTACTTCCATTCAATCTTTCCGTGGGCACTCAGAAAACTGCATCACATAAGGTTGGAGAAGAATGACAGAGAAACAATGAGAGCTGCTTTACACCTTGCAGAGTTTATGATGAAGTACAACATAGCTTACAGAAGTTATACTAAAATAAAAATCACTGTGGAATACGCGGGATCCAGTTAAGAAACAGAACTCACTATAGATATTTCAGTAGGAATAATTTTTATATGGCATTGGGCATTTATTGGAGGACTTTAAGAGCAAAGTTTTGTCTTCGATGAAACATAGAAACAAGAACTGCAAATACAAACAAAACAACCACAACAAAAAAAATCCAAAGATCTCCTTTATCATCCATGGAAGACACATGGGATTCTTCTTCATCCTTACAGCTTATGAAATAGTAGATGTTTATGCAACAACACAAGCATATATGCAGCAAACCTCAGTAACCAAGGGGCTAGAGGAAAGACTTCCAGCATTCAAGTCCTGGTACCACTTCTTAGTGGCTCTCTGACCCTAGGGTGAGTGTAATTTAATTTCTCTGAGACTCAGTTTCCCACAACTGTAAACTGTAACTAGCCAACATGCTTACTTCTCAAGGACAGAATCAGGCTAGTCCCTAATAAATAGTATGCTCTCACCCATTGCTAGGTTTATCATGATTACAGTTGCTCTGCTCAGTGAGCTGATGAAGGGATTTTCAAGGCCATTTTGGCTTCCCATGATTTTTCAATTACTTGCTGACTACACATTTCATGGGTTGTTGTAGTCAAGTTTGCGTTGTTGGGACAAACACCTGAACAGAAGCAGCTTATGGGAGGAAAGGGTTTATTTCAGGCTTACAAATTCCAGGGGAACACTGTCACTGACAAGAAGAAAAAAGCTGGCTTAATTCTATAGATCCAAGTAGAGAGACACCACCAATAGCTAGTACCACAAAAAGCACGAACAGCCAAAGCTCCAAACTGCTTTCCACATACCTTTGGGCTGGTCTCAGATCTGACCCAAGTGACACACCCCATATAGCAGGGATTTCCCTGTGTGATGGTTAAATTTGTCAACTTGAGCTAATCCATAATAATCTTGGGTGGATCCCTGAGCTTGCCTGCAGAAAGGATTGACAAATTCCTTTTGGGATTTTGGAGAAGACTTGTGATAGTTAAGTTTGTCAATTTGAGCTAATCCATAGTAACCCTGGGTGGGCCTTCCAGAAGGAGACTAATATAAGGAAACTTAAGGGGAAGGAGACGCTCTTCCTTCCTCCCCCGGCTGCTGGTGCTGGTTCGTGACTTGCACTTGTATCCTGCTGGACATCGGAACCCAGATTCCTCGGCCTCACATCGTGGACTGAAGAGCAGCCTCTCCCCAGGGATTCATCAGGCCTTTTGAGCTGGATTGGGACTGCTGAGACATCCATCTACATGGATTGAACAGCTACTGGTTCCTTACCTGTGGGCCTACAGACTGCTACTATTGGACTGTCGTAAGTTATCCCAGTAAATTCCTTTTTTAATATATCCATTCTATCAACTCTGTTTCTTCTAGAGAACCCTGACTAATACACCCTGTTAGGGTCTCAATTTGAAAACTCAATTTCAATAAAACACAGTATTTAATAAAACACATGCATTTATGGAGTCATATATTCAAATTATCAAACAGGCCTTATATACAGAAAGTAGGCTGTGTAGAACTATACTAGGGACCTCTCCAAAGTTGCCTCTAAGAATTATGATCCAAAATGGGGCTTTGATCTCAACAGAGAATTCACAGAGGAGGAAACACAAATGGCCAATTCCACTTAAGAAAGTTCTCCTCATCCTTAATCATCAGGGAAATGCAAATCAAAACTACTCTAGTCAGAATCACAATTATCAAAAAATCCAACAACAATAATTGCTGGCAAGGATGTGGGGAAAAGGAACCCTTATTCACTGCTGGTGGGATTGCAAACTCATTCAACCACTATGGAAAGCAGTGTGGAGACTCCTGAACAGATTGGACATAGAGCTACCAATGGACCCAGCTATCCCTCTACTAGGCATCTACCCTCGAGACGTCACACCCCAGCATAGAGACGTTTGCTCAACCATGTTTATTGCAGCCCAATTCATAATAGCCAAGAATTGGAATCAACCCAAATGCCCATCCCTGGATGAATGGATAACAAAGCTGTGGTACATTCACACAATGGAATTTTACTTAGCAGAAAGGAAAAATGACATAATGAAATTTAATGAAAAGTGGACAGATTTGGAGTAGATCTTACTTAGCAAACTCACCCAAGAACAGAAACTCAAAAACTGCCTAAAATGTCACATATTCTCCCTCATATGCAGTTCCTAAGCAGGTTAAGCTTAAACTCTAAGCAAACCTGACAGGTGAAATGAGAGAATGTAAAAGGGGTTGAAGGAATGGGGGGGGGAGGTGGGGTGACTTATAAAATAAGTTGAACCAATAATGAATCCTAATCATAAAATCCTTGTTTCCATACAGGAAGAAGGGGGTAGTGCCTGCTAAGATGGGCCATGAATGGAATGGGAGGAAGCCTAACCCCATGAAAAATGGATCAGACCTGGAACTCCCTGCCCCAGTCATTGGCTCCTTCCCACACTGAGCTGTTGATCAAAGAGACCCATAAGGTCCCTGAAACAAGACAGAATTCTGTCAAAGCTCTTGAATACCCACCCCAGGCCAAAGGTAAGATCCTATTGCTTAAGAAACCACAGAAAGTCATCGGACAACACCGAGAGACCCTGCAAGATCCAGAATGGCAACCTGCCTCCAGATGCTAGCATATGCAGTGCTAGAAGGCGATACATAAGCTATCAAGGGAAATTGGTCAATAATATTTGGAGAAAGCAGAGACCACTGATATACAATGCAGACTATTGCCACCAAAAGGCTGAACACACTGCCACCTGGGAGAGATCAGTGAGCCAAGAAGTGATCACTTGGGCAGTAGAGGTGCTATAACCTGGGGTGGGGGGGTAGTCAACAGATTTCAAATTGACCAAGAAATCTAAGGAGCCCTTAACTGGAATTGGGACTCAGGTCAAAATCCTTTGGTAACCAAAAACTTGGGCCCCAAGGAGAAACTCCAATTACTAGAGAACTACAGAGAGGCTGATCCCAACAGAATCTCACCAAATTAGAAATGTGTGTCGCATTTAACCTATACTGACCTCACTCTCTGATGGAGATCCTGTTTGTTTGCATTTTTCAGAAGGCAGTGAGAAAGCTGAGGTCATTCCAACACCACCAACGAGCTACAGGCGGAGGACTGACATCCTGGCAAAAGATGAACCACCCCAGGCTTATCTTGTAGACCCCCAAATGAAACCCTTGAAAGAGTGAGGGGATAGCAATAGATATATCAGTACAGCTAATCAGTCAACCCAGGATTAGTCAGTGTGACAGACACCAAAGATTTCCAACACTACCTAAATCAGAATTACAGAGGCCCTTAAGATCTCAACAATAAAGCTGATGTAAATCTCACCCACCATGACCCAGGGAACTAAGCATAAGAAGAGGTGGAAAGAATGTAAGAGACATGGTGGAGGAGAATATCCAGAGACATGGCCCCCCTCAGCAACAACACACAAGTGGGGGGAACTGGCTGCCTCTTGTGCTATCCATGACCTCCTATCCCGTGGAACGATCCAGTATGCCCACCCAGGAGGATACCTAGTGGATTGGGGGCAGGGAGGAGGGAATCAGGGATACCAATGCAATATTTACTAATACAAAGTATCTGATTTTAGACAATAAAAATATCGATTTTAAAAAAAGAATTATGATCCACTTCTAGCTTAGTAGGTAGAAAGGCTACACCCCCTGCTAGACTCCCTGGCCTTTTCCTGGTTAAACTAGTTTTGATGAAAACTTCCAGCAATGTGTTTTTGGAGAGTGATTCATAAAGCACGACCTAGAGCTATATAAAATCTACAAAATTCAACCTCCAACAGTGAGATAGTCTTATATGATAAAGTAATGATTGTATTTTCTAATGATCTCTTGAAGTATTTTTATCTATGGGGAGTCCGTTTCATAGCTCCCGGGAGCCCTCTCAGTACTTTATTTTTCACTTCTAGTTTTAGGTCAAGTATAGAATATTAGGAGAGGAATCATAGTTTATCCATTATCCTCTCAGGAACTCAATGTAGCAATGCCCATGCAATTAACCTGTAGCCAGCTTGCTTATGATAATGCTGCTTGTCCTTAGCAACACAGATGAAATATCACATGGATTACACATTGGACCCCCTGCCTTGCCCTATCTTTATTTCTTTGATATAAATAGGATCATATTTTTCAGCCTACAAGTGAAGTCTCCTCCTCGAGGAAGTTTGTTTGTTTGTTTGTTTTTCCTGTTAAGAATTTCTGTGCTGAAGGGCTGGGGAAGTGCTTCAGAAGGTAAGAGCACTGGATGCACAAACATGAAGTTCTCAGAGGGCCTGATTCTGCCCCTTCCATTCCCAGGAATCTATGTAAAAAAAAGCTGGGCATGGCCAAGCAAGCCTATAACCTCAGCCTTGTGGAGGGTGGAGACTGGAGACTCGCTAGGGCTCAGGGTTGAGAGAAAGACTCCATCTCAAGGAAATATGTGGAGAGAGGAGGATACCTGACATTCTCCTCTGGCCTCTGCATGTATCAGAACAGGATACGTGAATCTGCACACACATGTGCATTTACCACACACACACACATACCCTACAGACACAAATTTCAGAGTTGAAATTCCTTTGCAAAGTTCTCAAAGCAATTGTAGTGTTGCTGTGGGCCCTGGTATAACATTTTTCATATAAGGACCTTTGAGATTTTTCTTCTAGCTTGGCTGGAGACTCAAAGGCAAACCTTGGCTTAAGGTCTAAACTGCAAGTACATATTTAACAGCTTTTCCTAAGTAGTACTCCCTCCTTTAGCTTGCTCTTGCCCATTGTGAAGATGATGTTTTGGGTCCTGATCCTTGTAGGGTACAGAAATGATGAGAGGAAAACCAAAATGCATGATGTTTGGGCCTTTCTCAGAACCTGGTCTGTGTTGAGCTGGGAAATGGCTGTGTGAGCTGATCTCTGTGTGAGGATCCCTGGCTGCTGTCAGAAGGGGGTCTGGAGAGAATTTTCATGTTCTTAAATATGCACTGGATCCCAGTTCCATTGAAAACACAAGATAGAATAAATCATTCCATGCAAGACTTCAAGTGTTAAGAAGAAGCACACAGTACATGCAAATCCATGCATGTCTGTATGTACATGCAGGCACACATATGCATCTGCCCATGTCAAGTTCCATAATGTGTGTGTTTCATTAAAGGCACACCGATTTAGAGGTTGGGCTATCATTTCCAGTCATTTTCTGCCTCAGGGGCAGCAGGGAAATGAAAAGAGCAGGGCAGCCTGTTCGTTTTCTGAGCGATGCTCACTCCCTCTGAAAGGTCATGTCATGTTTCCTGGCAATTGACTCAATGGATTTGGATTCTGCAACATAAGGTCGGGTCGTTTCCACTCTGCCTGGGTTTCCTGGGGAACGTGCCTTCCAGTTGTTTTCACATTGACCTCATTACCCAGGCCCAGTGATGGGCGTGCTGCAGACAGGCTGTGGCCCAGGGGTGTGCTGCCCCTGGAGACCTGTGCCTCTACCAGAGCCTGAATGGTGAATGTAGGTGCCTTTCCCTTGGTCTGATCTCTTCAGTTCCCCCAGCAAAGACTAGCTGCAAGCCACTGAACAAGGATTGCAGGAGAAGGGGATGTGATTATAGGACTTAGAACTATTTTTTTTATTGCTCATGAAAGCATAGGGAATGGAGAGAGAGAGAGACAGAGAGAGAGAGAGAGAGAGGTCATGCCCCTTTCTCAGTTCTTTAATTGATAAGCAGAAGAGCCAATGAAAATTTCAAAACTCCTTTACAGAGTGAACATATTCTAATTAATTATGGAAGTTCACTTTGTGTCATGAGAAAATAATTTAATTAGATTAGTTTATGTACACATGCATGCACACGTGTGCAAATATGCATGCATGGGCAAATCAAGTTCTGTTGCAGCTGCATGTGTGCGCACAACTTTCTGCTTCTGACTTTACTAAGGTATTGGGGGATTGAACGTGAGCCAGTAGGCTTTGATAGCAAGCACCTTTAACTGCTGAGCTATCTCCCCATCCCCAAGAAAGTGATTTTCTTAACACTATTACCATTGTATAGCTCCTATCTACACACATTTCTTCTGGGTCACCTTCAAGGGAATTACAGTAGTAAATTGTTTCACCCTTGAGAAGAGAACTCCACCAAAGCTAGACATTGAAGACCACCAAAGAACTTGAACATGAGCCATGACCAATCATTCTATGAAGTCCCAGACAGCCAAGGGGAGTGGGTCCTGGCTGGGTTTTGGGCATATAAAGACCAAGTCTTCTCATCACTCCTTCCCTTGTGCTATGACCATTGGTGAGTTATTTGAAATCTCAGAGCTTGTCAAATCAAAATCACATTTCCTCACAAATGACCATTAAATACCTAAAGAGATGTTCACCATCTCTGCTCATCAGGGAAATGCAAATTAAAACAACTATGAGATTCCATCTCACTCCACTCAGAATGGCAACCATCAAAAAAATCAAATGAAGCCAGGCATGGTGGTACATGCCTTTTATCCCAGCACTCAGGAATCAGAGGTAGGAGGATCGCTGTGAGTTCAAGGCCACCCTGAGACTATATAGTGAATTTCAGGGCAGCCTCAGCTAGAGCAAGATCCTACCTCAAAAGCCAAAATCAAACAAAAAAAATCAAATGACAGCACACACTGGTGAGGATGTGGGGAAAGAGGTGCCTGTGGGATTGCAAACATGTACAACTACTCTGGAGTCAGTACGGAGACTCCTAAATGGCTGAAAACAGGTAATTCCAGCTATACCTCTTTTGGGCATATACCCTAAGGACTCTAACATATACCAGAGAAACACATGCTCAAACATTTTTATTCCTAATAGCCAAGAACTAGAATCAGCCGAAATGTCCATCAATAAATGAATGGTTAATGAAGATGTGGTACATATACACAATGGAATTCTACTTAGCAGTAAGGAAAAATGAAATAATTAAATTTGCAGGAAAATGAAGGGACTTGGAAAAAGTCATGCTAAGTGAGGTCACAGAGGCTCAGAAAGACAAAGGCCACATGTACTCTCTCATCTGAGGGTCCTAACTGGATTAACTGGAGATGAGTGCAAATGGTAGCCAGCACCAGGAATATGGGGTATAAAGCTAGAATTAGATCAGTAGAGAGAAGAAATGGGAAGGGATGAGAGGAGGAGTTGCCTAACAGGTTAGGGGAGGCATTAAATATTGGGTGGTGGGAGGGGCTTGGAGAGGTAGGGAGCAGGAAGGGTGGGGAGGGAATTACACAAAAGTTACAACATCATGCATAAGTTCCATAGAAACCCTCATTCTGACTAGCATTCTTCAACATATAACCACCAATAAAGTGAGAAGGGGGACAATCTGGACAGGAAGTGGAAAAAGCTTAACCTTAAAACCATGGTCTCTGGCCAGTAAATCCCAGACCCAGAATTGGTTACCTCCCACAGTGAAATGTTGGCCAGGAACACCCATGAGGTCCCCCAAACAATGTAGGCCATTGCCAAACACTTGATTACCTGCCATAGCTAAAAGGTAAGACCGTATTGCTGAAGACACCACAGGCTGTGGTCACAGGACATGGGAACACCATGCTGGAATCAAAGGGGGAATTAGCTCCTCCCTGGCTAGCCCTCATAGTGCTGTAGAACCCTAGAGAACCTGCTGGAGGAAGATGGTCACCAAGGGAATGAATAAGCAAGGAACCCTGCAGACTACAAAATCTACCAGCCAGACAAGAAGTATACACTTGTACAATAATGGCACACAGCCTCTGCGGGTATGAGACACAAGGCCTGCTCAGTGGGAGAGAACTCATATGTTGTACTAGAAACCAAGTCAGGATCCCATTGCCAGGAACACAGACATCAGAGAGAAGCCCCCCACTGCTCTCTGGAGAAGAGTGGGTTTACACATCAAATGACATCTCAAATAACTTTGAACACCCCCTTTAACCCAAGCTGCTCTCAATCTCAGTTGGAAATCTGTTTTATCTGAGAGATGGCAGAGAAAATGGAGGAGAACCAAGACCCATCAATAAGATAAGATGATAGCCAACTTCCCACCATGACACTTGCCACTTCTACCACACCTGCCAGGGCCCAGGAGAAAATGCAGAGGAAATACATGAATACTGCTCTTACTGCTAGTCTGACAACCAGCTCCTGGGTGATGGTGACTGTCATGGTGATAAATTAAAACCTATTAAAGCAGAAACCCAGAGGCTACAGAAATCTCAACACTAATTCAGACTGCCAACAGGCCTGCCATGACTCAGGGAACATTGTGGAAGAGGTGGCAGAAAGATTGTAAGGGCCTCAGAATGGGTAGGAATTACCTGAGACATGGCCCCCAGCTACTCCACAGGGACTGAGTAAGGCAGGCCTTCATGCCCCACAGTGAATACCAGTACCCTCTGAGGTGGACCCCCAGGGTAATAGGAGCTGGGGAAAGGAGATAAAATAGTATAACCTGTTATATTATATATAAAAATAAATTTAAAAATCATGTTTTCTATCTTTATAAAGAGGATTAAGTGGTGTTGCACCTAAGGAGTACTAAGGAGGCTAAGTACTAATGCTATTGTACCTAAGCAGTACTAATGTGGCTAAGTACTATCCTAATGGCATTGTATCTAAGAAGAGCTGAGGAGGTAAGTGCTAATCGTATTGCATCTAAATAGGCTAATTTGGGTTATTAATGTTTAAGTTTGTGTTTTTCACTATGGAAGCTCTTTCATTCACCAGGGTCTAGCCAATTATTTGCTGAAGCTAGAAAAAAAAAACACCCTAGAGTCTGATGCAGAAAAATAAAAAGGAAAATTCCAAGCCACAAAGGTCAATAAAATAGAAGAATAATTTCACTCCGGAAGCTGTCAAGACCCCAGAACCAGAGATATTCAAGGGAAATTGGATGTATTACTTAGGGAATTAACATGAGAAGTCTTTGCCCTTGTGAACTAGTCTGAAGGAGATGACCCAGCAGCCAACCTATAAATAAACTACTTTGCTGGTGTCTAAGATTTGGGGCACTTTGGGAACAGTGGGGTTTTGTCAGACACTTTGAAAAATGATAATACAAAAAGTCTTGCAGTAAAGACCTAATATTTTTTTTATCACAAAATCTATATTGGCAAGGCGAGGCTGGCTCCCTCACTCTCTCTGTTAATGGAGGTCAGGTGACTATATTGCCAAAGGAAAAAACTTTCAGAAATTTAAAGATCCTAATTGGCATTATTTTCAATTTCACAATCAGGTTTCATTCTATAAAATTTTTATTTTATAAAATAAAATAATTTTATTATGTAAAATTTTATATAAAATAAAAAAAATTCATTCTATAAACTAGAACAAGCAGTCAACAGTCTCAACAAAGGAGGCTGGTTGAATAGACAGAATACTTTCTTATTCTGCTCCCTTTTTTAAAATATAAAGTGAAAAACAAAATAAAATGACTATAAGTCATTTGAAGGGATTTTTTTCCTTGAATGATGGTGAGATGGGAAAAGGGAGACAGAACAGTAGGTACACAATGAATTAGTCGGCTCTAGGTTATTCCAGGTTTCCTTTTCGCTTAGGACATTAAACCAGACAGAAGTCTACTATCATGCCCCTTGAAGCTGGTCTATTTGGGAAATTTGGCTGGCATCTCTCATCCTGATGGCTAAGCAGCTTGGTTTCAGCTTGGTGACATGGAACTTTAGTGTGGGTGATTCCATTTGGATTTTTGGTTTGGTCTGTTGGGCCTAATGCAGGAGCTTAATCCAAAAGTATGACACTGTGTACATTGAATTCAGCAGCATAAACATGTATAATGGGTCAGTATAACAGAATTTCTTTCCTGTTTTCCGGTTAGTTTGAGACAGCTGTTCCCGGTTAGGGAAATGCTTTCCTCTATGCAGTGATTCAGAAGTCTGGCTCCTTTGGTCTTGTGATATCTCTTAGACCCTTGACATCTTCTAACGGGTGGGGGGGATGTGGTAGTTTGAAGGGGTGTTCCCCCATAGATTTGAGAGTTTATTAAAGTTTTTCTCCAGCTGCCCGGCTGGAGGTGTGTCACCTTGGCCAGATCCTAGGGTCCAGTGTAAGGTGTTTCAAGGGTGGAATTCCAGCTATACATATGCAAAGAGCAGTCTGAGCTCAAGACTGGAGTTCCTGCTCTTGTGAGGTTGAGTATGCTTGCTTGCTTTAGGAGGTGCTGGTGATGGCTTTCTCTCTGCATGGACATGTGAAAAGGGACCAGCATTTTCTTCATTATGGAACTTCCTCTGGATCTGTTACTTCAATAAATACTTTCCTCCCAATACTGTGTCTGGTTTGGAGATTCATCCCAGCAGCATGTGGCTGACTAGGACAGGAAAGGATTTGTGTTCTATCATCTTCGTCACAAAAAACCTTTGCACAAATTCTAGCCAGAGGAAAAGGCTAGTGGGAAATAACAGAATTCCCAATCACAGAACAAATGTGAACAGAGGTCTTCAGATGGGACAGGCTGTGACTGTCTCAATGCATGGACAAGTTACTTATATGATGAAATACACCTTCACACATCTCCATACAACCAGAGCAACCACTTACCTGATGCCCCACTACCTCTGACCATTTTGGAGGCGGCCTGTGTGGTGTAGAAACACATAGAAAATGATAGCCACCTCTTCCATGCCTTGGACAGAACGGGTGCCATGCTTCTTTTCAAATTTCATTTACTAGAAATTCAATTTTTAATGACTCAGTCACATGACCATATTTATCATCAAAGGAAGAACAGGTCCATTGGATGTCCTGGAAGAAGAGGAGGACTGGTTCTAGCCCACAGCCTGTCATGTTGACACAATCCAGCTCTTAAAATGTTTATCGATCCCCACTTCTCTGGGCAGGGAGCCCGTCCACCAGGCGGAGGGAGCCTAAAGGCAAGGTGATGGAATCTCAGCGCCCATCATGATCTCCAGGTCTCCTTGTGTTGTCAGAGAAGGCTCTCAGCTGCCAGCAGTGGACTCCTTGTTCTAGAGGGACAGAAAAATTGTTCTCTGATAATAGCCCAGTATGAACTAGGGGTTCATGAAGAGCTAGAGCTGAGGACCAGTAGTCGAGGCCAATTTATTTCCGGTCAGGAATCTGGTTTTCTTCATGAAGCTATCTCATAGTGGATAGGGATCCTGTAAGCAGCTTTTTTTCCCCCCTCCAGGTATGGTTTGACTAGCTCTGGCTGACATGGAATTCACTATGTAGTTTCAGGCTGGCCTTGAACTTGAACTTGTAGGGATCCTCCTACTTCTGCCTAGGATTAAAGGCATCACCACAACCTGGCTAGGAGCTCATTTTGATGCCAACATCTGTGGGCTCATTTGGCTGGGGAAATACCTGGAGATGAGAAGCTAGCTAGGCTCACTGCGTGCTGAGCTGTTTTCTGGTACTGCTAACGAGGGTCTCCCTAACGAGGGTCTGCTTCACTGCAGACTGCTGCTGTGTGGCTCCCCCTCCAAAGGTGAGGCTGACTGGTACACACAAGGTGACGAATCCCCAGGGCTCAATTGTGTAGAAACGTGCACAGGTGTCATAATTAGCCATTTCCTGCCAAACCCCACAAATAAGCTACAACCCCCAAGACACCCCCTTCTGGAACCTTTTATGGAATTGTTTGCAGACCATATAATATTCCTCTGTAACCTGTCTAATTACCTTAGCCGTAGATTTAACTGCCCTGGGCTTGCTGGTACAAATTTTACAGAGAATCGGATGTGAGGGTGGTTAATAGCAGGAGGGCCATTAGCCACCATGGGGAGTCAGCGAATCTAAACCTGGGGCCTGGCTGCACGCAGTCGGTCGGTTGGTCAGAAGCCTGCATGGCCGCAGCTTTCTGCTCTGTTCCTGCCCCGGTAAGACTAATAAACATGTCATGAAGTGTCCAGAAATGTGTGAACTTGGGAAGGCAAACATTGACATTGAGTACAATGTTTCCATGGTCTGAAATGCTTCTCCTGACCCCTAAGAGGGTAAGTGAAGGCTCTGGATTGTTTAAAGTGAAAAATTCCCTTAGTTACCCTGCTTTCCAATGTGGGCAATGCTTGCCTATCTCAGCCAATCTATGCACCAAATGAGCATTTTACCTTCTAGGACAAAAAACCAGGTTTTGTGTTTAACTTCTGAATGATTTTACTGTGTGCTCACTAAGGGCCTAGATGAGGACAGCCTTTCCCCACCCACAACACAAGGAAGGAACTGCTGTCCACTTTATACTGGGAGAAACATCTGCTGGGAGCACCCTCACATCGTCTGCCTCCAGAATGCTCAGAGACAGTGTGGGGTGCTAGGTCAACGTTGCTCTGGCTGGGAAGAGATTCGTGCACACGCTTGGGCTTTCATCACACCTTTAACTTGTCAGGACAGCCTCTGCTCCCATTTGTTCTGGAATTGGAAAACGCTGCTATGTCTCCAGTAGCCTTTCTCGAAGACTGGAATTTGCACAAAGGTTGTTGTCAAGCAAATGTGAACTTAACTGCCTGGATAAGATTCAGAGTCCTGAGGGTCCTGTAGATGCAATAGGAACGGAAAGGACATCTTTCCTCCCATATTTGCAAAAGTTGTATGTGTGTGTGTGTGTGTGTGTGTGTGTGTGAGAGAGAGAGAGAGAGAGAGAGAGAGAGAGAGAGAGAGAGAAAGAAAGAAAGAAAGAAAGAAAGAAAGAAAGAGAAAGAGAAAGAGAGAGAGATTTGGTGACATAGTTACTTGACTAAAGCTATATTTCATTTGAAGCAAATCTTTATGTTTTCTTTTTTTATTAGAAATGCTTCAATGAATATTGTCCTGAAAATAATTCTTTTAAATTATTTCCTCAAGAATAAACTTTATGCATGGGAACATTTGTTGAGGGAATATGGACTATATTTTGATCCTTACAAAAAGTATTGTCAACATACTTTTCCAGAAGAATTATGCTAATTTATAGTGTCACCAGAAAATAATGATGCTAACAGATTTTAATTGCAGTTTTATCACTGTTTGATTCTGCCTAACTCTTTGGTTCATTTAGTCAGTCTAAAGTGTTTCTCACTATTATTTCACTTTGTGTTTCTTCTGTTTATGGCAATGATATTTCACCATGTGTTTCATTACTGCTCACATTTTGGGGGAGGAATACTCAAGCATCATAAGTTTGCTGATTTTGCTCCAGAGTACACTTGTACATTTGAATGAACTGGTAAGGATTAGAAAGAATATGGCTTGTCACCACCCCTGGCCTTCACACAGGGCCCAAATGAAACCTACGAGAAAGTGACGAGACAACCAGGAGACCAATCACCACAGCAAGTTTGATAACCCATGAAAGGTCAATGGAGACAGACACCCATCACAACCCAGGGCAAAGATCCAGAGATACTTAAGATCTCAACAACAAAGCAGACTTAAAACTCACCCACCATGACTCAGGGAACTGAGTGGAAGAGGGGGCCAAAAGAATGTAAGAGCCATGGTGGGGAGAATATCCAGAGACATTGTCCACTCAACAACAATACAAAAGGGGGGTAGAAAAAAAGAAAAACTGGCTACTTCTGCCTAAAGGAGTTCTGGGAGCCTCCACTTAGCTAGGGGCCAGAAATGCCTGAAGGACCTGATCTTTCCAGGTCTTTTCTTCCCTATAAGGAGTTCCCCTTTTCCTAGAAAAGATAATTACCCCCTTGCAAGAAAGATAATTACCTTTCCTAGGAATATAAATGGGCTGATTCTCTTTTCTAAAAACCTGGCAGTACCTGGACACCTGAGTTGGGGGCTGGATTGAACAACTCAGGCCCCCTCCAAAAAACGCCCATGAAAGACCAAAATCAGGGTTTCTAGGTGAGCTTTCCCATTTTGGAGGACCCCCTCTTGGACAGAGCTCAGTATTATTTCCTTCTCTTATGCTCTATAATAAAATCTTTTCTAAACTTTATCTTCTGATCTGTGGGTTTCATTCATCAAAATTCACGAGACAAGAACCCAGAGCCCACTGACTCAGTTCTGGCACCCTATCTCCTGAGTTCCTATCTAACCAAGAGCCCCCCAAAACACCCCAAATTCATAAATTTCTATATCATCAACAGGTCTTTGTAAGCAAGCACCCCTTGAACCAGAGAGCCACCTCCCTAGTCCTAGGAACAATTTTTGACAAAATATGCATAGGAAAGAAAAACCATGCTCCTTAATTGATACATGATAGTAGAATGGTGAGTCAGAATATATCTGTAACTTAACTCTCAAATTATAAAATTAAAATTTTAAAGTAGACAGTTGGCTATTTTAACTTAACCCTTCAATTATTGATGTTTCAACTACAGATATTCTCATAAACCCATCATAAGTTGAAAATTTGCATTTAAGACACTCAATCTACCAAACATCACAGCTCAGTCACACACCACACTGTAGAGTATAAGTTCTTGAACCTTATAATCTTGTGGCAGGCAGGGAGTTGGGGTTCATGGGGGAGTACTCTGCTTTACTTTGTGAGCGCAGAAAAGATGACAGTTCAAAATTCAAAGGACAGTTCCTACTCACATCAAGTAGAAAGTCATAAATTGAGGCATTGTAAGTCAGGGGCCATCCATATATATCCAGGGGACCCAAATTGCATTTTAGGATTTTCTTACTGGAAGGACTTCAGATGTTTTTTTAAAAAAATATTTTATTTATTCATTTTCAAGCAGAGAGATACAGAGACAGATATATATATATATATATATATATATATATAGAGAGAGAGAGAGAGCACCAGGGCCACCACCTTGTGGGTCTGGCTTATGTGGGACCTGGGGAATTGAACCTGGGGCCTTAGGCACTGGAGGCAAGTGCCTTAACCGCTGAGCCATCTCTCCAGCCCAGATGTTTTTTTTTAATTGAGAACTTTAATATATGAACATATTGAACATGTGAACATTTCATTTCATTTAACATATGAGCATAATATATTGAAAACTGGCCATATTCGCAGGGGTTATACTCTTACATCCCTTTTCCTTTGCCTCCATTCTCCCCAGGCGCCTTTGCAGAGAGATTATCAGTAACATTGTGGGGTTATCAGAGCCTCCTCCAGGGAGATGGCAGGAGACACCCAGGAGCCTCAAAACATATTCAAGGAGAAAGTTAGAGACTGCTGAGGGCTCAACCCTAAAGGAGACTTAGAACACACCTTCCATGGCTGAGATGATGTTGCAGAAGAGGGAGCAGAAAGAATGTAAGAGCCACAGGGTGGGGAGACGGGCGCTGAGGCTTTGTCCCTCCATTGAGACTGACTGGTGCATTCATGATTTCTTCAGTTTTGAGAAGTGTTTGGCCTTAGCAACTGCATGCTTGGTTCCTGGTGTATCCTTAAGCCAGAGGGTCTTTATGAGCACTCATTGAGGAAGGGCTGAACATTGCTAAGCTGAAGTAAGAGAAAACTTGGAGTAAATGATGCTCTGGATAGAGGAACACTGTCATACAAAGAAGATGCCACATTACAAGGGGCTTTAGAGAGAGTGCTAGAATGCATGTGTGGAAAATACTAGTTCAAGCCAATATTAGAAGGAATTTTATAACAGCTAACTCTTTTAAGTTCTCTGGAGCCAATTACTAAAAGATCAATACAGTTTGTTATTACTTTCTTATTCTTTTTAAACAAAGCGCATAACACTAATTTGTTGTTTAAAGACCAATTGGGAGAAAGTAAAGGAAATTCTGGTTAAGTTTCCTTTTATTACTTATCAGGTATATTACAGCACATTGAGCATGTATCAGATTAGTAAGGGATCGAGCTATTAAAATGCTTAGTCTTTTTTTCCTTAAATATGAATACTATATCCGAAAGCCACGTTTTGTTGAAAGTTATTATTTTGAAAGTTTAATTTCCTTGGAGCTAGGCCACTGGTTGTAACTCCTTCCTGAAGGTTCTCCTTCCTGAAGATACTTTCCTTTTGTGACCAGTTGTTTCTCTGTGGATAAATTCAATTATAAATTACAATCAAATTCTCATCCCATTCTCCTCTCTAAGTATCTTAAGACCCCAATGGATTATGAAGTAATTACAGCACCCCAAGGACAGTTTAATAATTGTATACATGAACACAGACTCTCCTCTATGTTTGAGAGGGGCTCATTCCCAGCCAGGAACATTAAGTTGAGTTTTATGGAGACCGGGGACTGTTGGTTCAGGCAGCTGGGTGATCCCCTGGGCTATTTTGAAAAGTATCCTGGGATCTTTAATTTCCATCTGGATGGTCAGGGAGGTGAGGAATGGGCCTCCCCAGTGTGACCTTGTGTCTTGACCATACAGTTTCCCACCTCGAGGTGAGATCTGCAATATGGGCAATTACATAATGTCTTAATTAGTTCTGTTCAACCCTAACTATAGTCTCATGATTAGTTTTCTACAAAATGACTTTAGATGATGGCCAAGAAGACACGTTAGAAAGCTTTTGCAGAGGTAGTCCCTTAGAGAGGCTTACATGATCTGCAAAGGCGATGGTTTATTGTTGTCAGGGCTTGTTAATGTGATTTCTTTTCTTTCTGTGGTGCCATTTGTGTGATAGACACGTGACAGACACTCAAGGTTGTTTGGTTGCATATCACAGTTTTCCTTTGGCACACCTAGACTGGAGTCTTTCTGTCCCTTTTGTTTCTTTTCATCTGTTACCTTGGCACTGCCGACTGAGAGAGTAAATGATGTCTGCGTCTTTTGCAACTCACCTTGAGAGGCGTTGGGATGAAAAGGTGCTAATTAAGTTGAAACTGTTGGCCTTGTTGTCTGTGTGAGCTCCAGAATGCAAAAGACCTCTGCTAACTTGTGTGTGTGTGTGTGTGTGTGTGTGTGTGTGTGTGTGTGTGTGTATGCACCTGTGCTCAGGTTTTTTTTTTTTTTTGAGGAATTATTACAGTGAGAATTGTTTAGAGCGCATGAACGCAACAAATTCTTCGAAGGTCCCCTGGAGTCAGCTCAAAAGCCACTCAAAAATAGCTTGGCAGAGAAAGTAAATGTGCTTTCAGGCTGCGGTGATCACAACTGTACATGCGCTGTGTTTGGATAGTTTCTGCATCTGAGCAGAAGTAAGTGCATTCTAAGAATAGTTGTTATGGCTCTCCCACACCTTGCCCTGTGGAGATGAAGATACAGGAGGAATAGGCTTAGGAGAGTAGGAAGCGCTGTCTCATCAGTGTCTAAGATGTCAGGCAGGTGAATGCCCCTGTCTGGTGGTCTTGGCGAACCCTAGGATTTGACAGGCAAGAATTGCACGTGAACTTACTCCCAGGCACTGACTTCTTCCTTCAGAAACACAGGTGCTCAGCGCTGCTCTGAAGCTTACTCAGGGTTCTGGAGGCTTCTTCAGCTTTCAACATACGCTGCTTCACATCTCTCACAGCGTAAGAGCGTGTTTCTTTTACTGGGGTGACAATGTACCTTTCTATAGTGCTATTTTTTCCCCCTGAGATGCCTTTCTTTTGTTTATATGAGTTCCATTTTTACTGCTATGGTAAAAAAGAAGAAAAAAATATGCAAATAGTCTACATAGGTGTGAAACTTTTGGCTGTGATATTTCTGAAGTTATTTGGGATCAGTTTTTATTCCTCTGTCCCAAATGCCTCATACATTTCCTAGCAAAGAGTGGGCAGTTGGTAAGCAATGTGGTAGAGATCAGTTCCATCAACTGACCAAATTATTTTGCATACTTAGTTTGCTCATTGGCTGAATTAACCTAGTCAGGGGCTACTTGGTCGTCACGTATTATGATTTGGTATTTCCGAAGACTGTAGAATCACTTAGTTATATAATGTTCATTGGAAGCATTTATTTGCAAGGGCCCAAAAGAACCATAGTTCAATTCTGATTGGATAGAAGTTCATTCCCATCAGAAAACTGTTACAAACTTTCTTGGTAATGGATGTGAAATTTTCAACCTGAATGATATCCAGACATTCTCCTTCTGCAGTGAAAGGGTAACAGGTTCTGAGGGAATCCAAGAAGAGGCCGTTCTGTTTTCTCTATCCACAGCAGAAGGATACTCGATGTCTTCTGAGAGAATGGTCTCTTTATGAAATGGTGGAAGGACTAAAGCACCAGCTAACTTGTGCTCGATGGAGCCAGAGTAAACTTGGACTTCAGGAGCACTCATCTCCCTAATGAGTGACAGCTGCAATAATAAAGACCAGCCACCCATGCTACTTTTTGCATAAACCACAAACATCCTTGTGAAAGTTAAAGGGGAAAGACTAATAGTTCTTTCGAGAGAGGATAAAAGGAAACAAGAGGTAGGGATATAAAGGGTGGTTTAACACGTCTAATAGAACCTTTCAGTTTAGCCCCTGAGGCTTTTACCTAACCCTGTCACTGTCCCCACACCTCCTCTGTGCTGACAGTTTGGGTAATTGATGGGTTTGTGGGGGCTTGTTTTCCCCTGCAAGCACATTAAAGCAGGAGGGAACACTCGGGCCTCCACTTCCCGACAGGCTGGCACAGGGGACCTAAAGCAAGTGGATACAGGGTCTGGTGATGATGGAGGGAAGAGGGGATCGATCCTGTCAGTCAGGCCAGCCCAATACTGTCAGGATCCAAGACCTTTCACCTGCTCCTTGGAGTCATTAGAACTCCCAAATCTCTTTGCAGGTCTTTTCTATTAGACACATATTCCCATGTTTTGATTTTTTGCTCCTAAAGTCATTTTTTTTATAATTACCTGCATTGAACCACACTTACCAGCTGTGGGCTGAGAGTGGGGAAATGATTTATTAGTCCTGGTTTGGAACTGTGCTGAGTGGCGTGGGATTGATTTGGCTGGTGACACACACTGAGTGGATGCTCAGATGGGTCCGTGGGGGTCAGTGTCAGGATTGGGGAGGCTCATGGAACTGAAGTGTGTGTGGGGACTTGAGGCTGGGTGTTGAGTCAGTAGACTGTGACATTGCAAAAGTGCTGTCTCAAGGCACGGGGTGTCCCTGCAGGAAAACAATGAGGTGACTGCTGGAATGCTTCTTTTGAAATTGAAAAGTAGGAAGAGGAGACTGTACCACTCACACCATGACCCGAGAAAGTTCTGGATTGCTTTTGTCCACACTTTCCTCTGAGGGTTTGACTGTGCAGTGGTCAGTTATGGTGGGGTGTCTTGGACCACCTCAGTTGGTATTTGGACACACCATGATTCACACTCACATGAAGATGTTGGCAGTATGTTTACAGGAACATCTTCCCTGAAGGTACATTAGCAGGTTGCAGAGTGGCCCAATGGATACATGGTCTTGGAGAATCACCCGTCCTCCTGCATCAGACTGGGCACAAAACTCCAGCAGCCGTGGTACGGGCCACGTGGGCTACTTTGGTAGCAGTGACCTCCTTCTGTCACCTTTTATTTCTTCCTGCCCAGGAGAACATGATCCAGACTCATCAAGAAATGCCCAAGGCATGGGGAAAATAATCTGCAAAGAGATCAGGGGCACTGTGTGGCTTCTACCAGCCCTGGGCAGCTTCTTCCTTTGTTGACTTCTTTGGCCCTCCAAATGTGAAAAATTTCATTTTAATGTGGCATAAAGTTATTGACATTTTGTTGACACTTTTTACCTATCTAAAAATTTTCTTTTTACCTTCTAGTTTTAAAAGTTATGGAAATATTTTCAAAGGCCCTTAAAAATACTATGGCACATGGTGTGTAATATGGGTATGATATTTATGGTGCCTCATGGATGAACCAGGCTTATGGAAGAGATGCCACTGTCATGTGAAAATGTAAAATATCGAACGTTTCAAACGATATACTAAATAAGGCACATAATCCCTGTTTTGTGCGTTGTTCCTGGTGAACTCTGATCTCTCGGTTGCACAGATGTTGATGCTGGTAAAGATGAACTGAAGCGAAGTAAATAATTCATGTGTGTTTGAGCCAATAACCGTCATGAATCAGAAGCTAAGCCCCAAGTCAGAAGGGGTTCAGAGGACCCTCTGAAGAAGAGAAAAAAAGCAGGTTTTTATAGCATAAACAGGGAATCACTATAAAGAAAATAATTTTTGGTTACATTAACAAAGTTGTCATATTTGGTCTGTCCCGCTGGAAAGTTCCCAGTTGTAGAATTGTAAGTTTGTGGGCTGGTTCTGATTGGCTTAGCTCTAATTCCATTTCCTTAATGCAAGCTTTTTACATGAAATGGCTCAAGTTAAGTTCTGCTCCTGTCTGCAAATCAAGCAAGGTTAAGGTCACTTATGGAGTCTAACTGGCTTTGTTGCTCTGGGATTCCTTAGGTCTGACCTGCATTTTAATTAACTTTAACAGTTCTTTAGCTTTGTAAAATAAAGTTAGAGCCCATCCGTGTTGACTTCAAGACATGTTTTGAGGTGTGGAATTTTTGATAACTTCCTGACATGAATTGATTTTTTCCCTTCGATATCACTGTTATTTAAATTTCCAAGTTCTCTACAGTTAGATTACCATATATTAGGGTGCTGTTAAAAATAAATATACTGGGCTGAAGAGATGGCTTAGCGATTAAGGCATTTTGCCTGCAATGCAGAAGGACCAGCGTTTGATTCCCCAGTGCCCATATACAGCCAGATGCACAAGAGGGCGCATGTGTCTGGAGTTCATTTGCAATATTCTCTCTCTGTCTGCCTCTCTTTCTTTTTCTCTCTCAAGTAAATAAATAAAATTAAAAAAATAAATGTACTATTTAATCAAGCCATATGGGAAAAGGATCTTCACAATAATTCATTTTGCAAAATAATAGTAATTACCAAAACCGTCCAGCCTTCCCCAGGAGCCCATTATAGAGAAAACAAAACTTTTTAAAGTGTTTGCTTGCACTTGGGGGCTTGAAACTATTGAGAAATTGACTTGAAACTCTACACAGAAAGCACCAGCATTCTGTCTGAGTGATGGAACCTTGGTCTGGCTTTCTATTTTCAAAGAGCACATGTGGTGTGATGGGACAGCCAGGGCTAGGGAGGTGGCTGAGGATGGCTCAGTTCTGGAACTTACTGTGGCGGTGTGTGAGCAAGTTCCTGAAATGCTCTGTCCTTTAGTTTCCTCAGCTATCAAAAGAAGATAAAAATACAGATATCCTTCATTACTCAAAACAGATTTGTTCCCAAATCTATGAATAGTCACTGTTCCCTTCTTTTATTGATTGATTTTCTATTATTTATTAGTTGGAACAGTTATAATTATTCACGGAGATTAAAGCATATGCATACATTACATTGCATACTTATAATTTTTTGTGGGAAAATCACTTGAAATCAATTCTCTTATCAATTTTCAAGTTGATCTAGCACATTGTTACTAACTGTGGTCATAGTGTTGGTATAGGTATAGGTCCCTTGAATTTATTCTTTCTAACTGAAAATTTGCATCATTTGACAACGTGTTCTAGACTCACTCATTTCTAACCACCATATACTCTTGTCTGTTTCTGTGAGTTCCACTTTCATCAGATTCCACAGACCAGATCACGTGGCATCTGTATTCCTGGACCTGGCTTATTTCCCTTGTGAGGTAAGTAGTGAATGCATTTCCAGCTCATTCTAAGGTCCCAAAGAACTTCTTCCCTAAAATTCAAACTTTTTCATGATGATCTGCTTCAGATTACTATATAACAGAGTGTTTAAAATATTATTTTTAAGTTTTTGAACAATTAACAACCTCATGATAACCACTAGTGTTAGTGTAAACATATTCTAATATAAGTGAGTAAGGAAGTAATGTGTTAAAAAAAACCCACCTAAAACATGTGTAGTAAAGTAAGACTTAAGGCTCAGAGGGTAAGAGCACTTCCCACACAAGCACCAGGGTTGGAGAGGGCCGAGTTCAGTCCACTCACCCACATAAAATTCTGATGCTCTCCTCAACACACTCCACTCATACATATGCTAAAAAAAAAAGAATGCAAATAAAAAAATCCTTATAGACTAAAGATGAACAGATTGAAGGGGTCCTGGGCACTGTTGTAGCTCTGAGATTTCAGATATGAATCATAGCACCACCTCCTGTCAAGCGGAAGTGGAATTTAAATTATCCTCTTGTACCTGTGTTCAGGTAACTCTAATTCTGCTTAATAATGGCCCAAAGCACCAGAACATAGGAGGCAGCAGAGTACATGCCACAGAAGAAGAGATCTACTGTGCTACTCTGAGGCAATCCTGCTGGGCACTCACTGGGGTGCCTGTTACTGTGATAAGAAGACAACTTCTTCAGTCCTTAGAGTTTCTGAGGATTTCTGCAACCCTTTCCTGCTCTACTTTTTCTTTAGTCAGTATTTGCTTATTTCTTCATAGTGGCAATGTTCCAGTTGAGACTTGAGTGCTAGACCCATCCCAGCATCCTTATACCACTGAGAGCACCTGGCAGTGCTGAGGATTCTTCCCTGCAAGACCCACACATTTCTGCCCCTTGAGTCCTGTATTTTTGTCATCTCTCAGGTAGCTGACCCCAAGTTATTTATAGTGACAGAAAAAGGTTTTCATGAGATACAAAATCCACATAACTTCAGCTTGAATCTCGCTGTTGGCGGTGTGCTCAGATGTACATTGTGAGTCATTTTTGTCTCTTTGAGCTAGAGAGTTGCAGCTTTGGGTTAACTCTTCAGATTTGGGTCAAAGTTGTTCTCTTTGAGAACTGCAGATCAAACCCCATCCAATTTGCTCAGACCCAGAGTGTCTTTCTACCACTTCCCTTTGCTGATGAGAAATGATTTATTATTTTATGGCAGGGGAGTGTGGAAATTAACAGAGCATCAAAGAAGGAGCACTCATTTATTCAGCAGTTATTGAATACCTACTGTTTGCAAAGCTCATGCCTTATGTGAAAATGGAGTGTCATCCTTTGATGGAAGTTCAAGTTCATGTGGCTCTCACTGGTTCATTGTTCCCAGTGGCTCGAGACTTACTCTTCATCTTGCACAAATGGAGTAAGATGACATAGACCATCTTTTTTGTCATCAGTGGAAGAGGATGGCATAGACCAACTTTTTTGTTATTTTCTTATTGGAGATTCTCTGATCATATGTGTCCACATTTTTAGGGACATTTATTTATAGAAGTGCAGTGTATCATGCCCCATTCTGATCTATAGAATCAGAAATTCAAGGGGGGGAAATTTACATAGTCAGGTGGGTTTAGAATGTCACAATCCGAGAGCAACTGTGCATACCGCCACAAGGCTGCTGCGTTATTGGATGGGAAGGGATTTTATTACATATGAAGAAAGTCAGAAAAAGAGGTTAAGTGGCCCGCTGAAGGTCACAGAATCAGTTAATGGGTGGTTGTAACACACAAAACCCACAGAGTAGGATGATAAAACTGTTTGAATCGGTGAGCCTCTCGGAGGCTTTGGGTCAAGTGCCTACTATTTGCAACTCATAAAAAGAAATCACTTAATAAAACGCAATACTGTTCTCAGTCAAAAGTTCACCGAAGGGGGTGAACAACCTGGTACCATTTCTGGAGATTTCCTTTCTCCATGTGTGGCTCCTGAGTAGCCTGGCTTAAGGATCTTAGAGGCCCGGATTCCTCCAGAGAGGTTCCTTCACCAAGCCAAGGAACTGGGGACCTGGTCTGTTAAGGGGTGACAGTGTCACTCTGGCCTCCCAGAAAGAGTAGTTTCTCCAAGGTCCATGTCCTCTGTGGCTATATAAATAGCTAAGAATTTCTCTCCCCTACTTTCTGTTTTTTAATTAATTAATTAATTAATGATTGATTAATTTGCAAGGAGAGAGAGAGAGAGAGAGAGAGAGAGAGAGAGAGAGAGAGAGAGAGAGAGAGAGAGAGAGAGGGAGGTTGGGGGTTGGGGAGGGCACACCAGGGCCTCTTGCCACTGCAAACAAACTCCAAATGCATGTGAAATGCATATGCCATTTTTTTGCATCTGCTTTACATTGGTACTGGGGAATCAAACCCCAGCTGGCAGGCTTTGCAAGCGAGTGCCTTTAACTGCCGAGCAATCTCTCCAGCCTCTTTGTTGAACAAACTAACAACTAACAACGAGGAAGACTATTTTTATCTGAAGGATGCCTCATTTTCTTTACTCCTTCCTTTTCTATTTGTCAAGGGATTCTGGGGAGGGAGCTGGAGGAGAAGCCCTGGGACCACTTTCTGGCTTGAGGCTTTTCTTCCAAAGCGGGATGAGGCTACCCCAGTGTTACAGCACCATGCAGGAAGGAAGGGTGCCCTGGCAGGTTAGGGTGTCCCAGGCTCGTCTAGTCGTTGGGATGAACTACAGAATTCCTTACTTTTCACCGTGTGTGACCAAACAACGAACAGGAATGTGCTTAAGGAGGGAAAGGCTGTATTCTGGACTTGGACTTGCATTTCATGATGGTGGGAAGCCATGACTGCAAGAGCAGGAGGCTGGTTGGTCCCATTACAGCCATAGTGTGTGTGTGTGTGTGTGTGTGTGTGTGTGTGTGTGTGTGTGTGTGACTGGGCTATAAAACCCAGCGGCTGCCCCCAAAGCCTCACTTCTTCCTGCAAGCTCCATCTCTTCAAGGTTCCACAACCTTCCCCAACAGAGCCACCAGCCTTGGACCAGAGCTCAAACACAGGAGCCTCTGAAGGACATTTTCCATTCCAACCACCATACCCTCTCCTCACGGTGCCCTTGAAAAGAGCTCCGAATCAATGGCTAAGTCTAAATCTTTCTTTAAATAGAAAATCAAGGCAAGATGATCCCCGCATTGCTTTGAGGCATTTTATTTATCAAAAGTCTTGTTTGCAAAGCATAGCACATCATAAGCGAAGCTGCATGCTGGTTACAACGGGGGCTCATTCGGAGAAGTGTGCCGTATTTTCCAGGTTGTGTGAGTTTCACCCAGTGAGCGTATGCAAACCAGGAGGGCTATGCTATCATCAGGTTATAGAAGTTAAGGCCTCATTGTTATGGTTGTGGCCGGTCACTGACCACACCATCATCTCATGGTGGATGGGGTGAACCTAGGAATAAATGTTTTTTGCCGAAGCAGCCTTGATGGCCTTGCACACTGGCTTCAAGTCCATACCTGCCTAGGTTGTCCAGCCTTATCTATCTGCAATGATCTAATAATGTTCTTGGTGCCCTGGCACCACAGTCCTCCCATGCTGTGTAGCTGGATCTCCGTGAAAGCGTCAGATTCCCCCAGCTGACCACTGACGTCCCTCTCAGAGGACCAAGGCTTGTGAGTGTCCCCATATTTCCTGTGGCTCCAATCGTCATAGATTCCCCCCCCCCTTACACACACTGGTTTTGCATTGTTCTGGAGTGAGTGAAACAGGCTTTCATGGGCTGGATTGTTTCGGATGTCCTTGAACTTGATCAAAATTCCACATCTGAAGTCTTGTCAGGCTCACAAGGAAGCCTTCGTTCCTTTCAAAGTGCACCGAGAAGTGCTGAGCACTAATTACTTATTAACAACCTGCCCGCACTGCAACTGCACGCTCTGACCAGGGCTGACTGTGGGGTCAGCGTTTGGCCTGTGGAATTCTCTTGCACACTATGGAGAAGGGGAGGTGAGCACAATGCAAAACAAATGGAGACAGCCAGGGTTCAGTTACCCATCTTTCAGGCCAGGAAATGTAGAAAACGCAGACAAGCCAAGGGGAGGGGAGGGTCACTTTTGAAGTCATGGAAGAAGTATAAGAGTCACTGTAGTCCACCTCACAGGGACCCCTCGGAATCTGTTACCTGCTTTATACACACCATACAGCATCTTGTGCATATTTCTAGGACATTCTTTTATGATTAAAAATTTGTATTTATTTTCAAGCAGAGAGAGATAGAGAGCAGAGAGATGGGCAGAGAATGGGCTAGCCAGGGCCTCCAGCCACCAACCACTACAAACAAACTTGAGATGCATGCACCTCTTTGTACATCTGGCTTTTCTTGGGTACTGGGGAATTGAACCTGGTGGTTAGGTTTTGCAGTCAAGCACCTTAACCGCTGAGCCATCTCTCCAGCCCTGATTTTTAAAAAGTAACAACTTAGTGTTTCATTGTATGGACGTTTTATACATTTATGATTTTTTTCTAACATCAAAAGTCGTGTGTGTGTGTGTGTGTGTGTGTGTGTGTGTGTGTGTGTGTGCTCATTCCATAGCACATGAGTAGAGGTCAGAAGAGGTCCTTACCATCCACCTTGTTTGAGGTAGGGTCTCTTCTTCGCTGCTGTGCACATTAGGCTGGCTGTCCATGAGCCTCCAGGGAGTCTCCTGTCTCTGCATCTCATCTTGCTTCAGGCACACAGGGAATATTGATGAACCCATCACCATGGTGTGTAGCTTTATGAAGGATCTGGGGACTCAAACTCTGATCATTAAGCTTGCATAGTAAGTGCTTTAACCCATGGAGCTGTCACCACAGTCCCTGCTTATAACTTTTTGATATTATACATGGCATTGGGAGTACATACCCATGGTCTTCTGTTAGTAGTATCCTTGATCCCAGGAAAGCCGTTTCCTCAGTCTTTTTGGTTGGATTAGGTCAGGTTTCTCCACTAGCAGGAGTGACAATGTGATGTTCCCTGGAACCAGGAAGCCTCTCTCTGTTGTGTAGCCTAAATCTGAGGGCATCCTGCTCAGAGTCACTGCCACAGGCACTGACTACTCCAGTCGAAGCCTATGTGCCAGGAATGCAGATGGACTTTTGAGTCATGGGTTGTGGGTGGCATTATGAGGGTCGGCTTCCAGTAGCCTCTTCTGGGCGTCTGATGAGGAGCGGGTACTCTAGGAGGTAGGGAGTTCTCTGTCACCTTAATGTGGTTCTTTCTTCTTGCCTCAGTGTAAAATCTTCTGCAGCATTTCCAGGTCAAACCATCTGCACCCTGGCTCAGGGACATGGTGTGAGCCTTGGAGATAACAGCTCCTCACATGGCCCTGGAAGACAATTGGCCATCTAATTAGACTTAAATTTTTTTTCAGTATTTTTCAATTTATTTGCAAGGGGGAGAGAGGGAAAGAGTGGGGAAGATAAGAAAAGAGAAGAGAATGGTCATCCCTGGTCTCTTGCCATTGCAAATGAACTCCGGAAACATGCATCACTTTGTGCATCTGGCTTTAAATGGTTACTTTGGAACAGATCTCGAGCAATTAGGCTTTGCAAGCAAGCACCTTCAACCACTGAGCCATCTTTCCAGCTGCAATTTGGGTTTGAAATTTTCCAAGTTGACCACTTAATTCCATTCAGGAATTAGAATCCATGAGGAGGCTAAGCATCTGTGCTAGATTGAATTTGGTTTAAGAGTCCACATGTATTCTGTCAACCCATATTTTAAGGACATGTGTTACCAAGATCACTTCATCAACAATACAAAAGTATTTCAAAGTTATTTATTTTGATTCAGCAATTCAAATTTAGGAATCTTTTCTTAAGGCATTTTTCACAGGTCACCAAATGATGATCTTCAAGGGTGCTCAATGTTGTAATACTGGCATGAATGACAATGTCACACAAAGGGCAGGACATGCCTGCAAAGAGTACCCACTAAAGGAAAGATGCTGGTAGGTAGCCATGAAATCCACACAGAAATCCACAGTGGGTCTATTGCATTCCTGGTATCTGCTGCTTTTCCTTCAAAATGGGATCCTCGACCTTTTTACCTTTTTCACAGTGCAAACATCTTTGTTACTTCAGCCAAGAGAATACGGTTGTTGGTTCTTTGAGAACGTGAGCAGGTTCTCAAGCAGCAAATCAAAGGAAGCATCTGGAATGTATGATCGTAAATGATGGTATGGGCTGGAGAGATGGCTCAATGGTCAAGTGCAGTTCCCGTGCAGGCATGAGGGCCAGAGAGACCAGGACTCACAGAAGCAGCTGGCATGACCATATGTGTCTGTAACTCCCATCTCCTAGAGGATTGGAGACCTGAGCATCCTTGGAGCTTCAGGATTAGAAAGAGACTCCAGCTCAAGTATGATTTAGCAGAAGATGATGGAGAGCTGATGGCCTGCTGTAGCCACTGCAGGTGAGCTACACATACATGTGCAGACACTACACACACACACACACACACACACACACACACACACACACACACACTTTATATGTACATACAAAATACAACATAAAGAAAGTACCAGTAAACCATAGTAACCTTTAATAATAATGAAGTTACTTACACACCCAGGGAAAAGTTGAGGATCCCATTTTGAGAGAAAAGCAGCATAACGGACCCAAATGTGCTTTTTTTGTGTGGATTTCATGGCTACCTACCAATATCTTTCCTTTAGTTGGTACTCCTTGCTAGTATTTCCTGCCCTTTGTGTGACATCGTCATCTTCTTTAAAGCAGTTATGATTAACAAGACTCCCAAATTAGACTTATGGAAATACATTCATAGGGACAATATTGGTAATGCCTAAGTAGTGTTTTATAGTTTTAAAATAGAGATGAGGGCCTAGGGAGAGGGCTCAGTGGTTAAAGGCACTAACTTGCAAGGCCTCCTGGCCTGGGTTCAATTCCCGAGCCATCCACATAAAGCTGGACAGGCAAGGGACCCTGGCACACTCACACACATGCATACACACATGTGCAGAATGTGGGCTGATGTCTCCTACTTTTATGACTTTTTTACCTTTTTCACAGTGCAAACATCTGTTACTTCAGCCAACAGAATATGGTTCTTGGTTCTTCGAGAATGTAAGCAGGTTATAGGTTAGAATATGTGAAATCACAACTTGTCTGGGAAAAGTGGTATGATTACCAGCTCCCCCCAACCAGGCCCACAGTTCCCTCCAGCTGTCCAAGGAAAAGTAATTAGAAGTTTGCCTCTGAGCCACTTCTTGATGTCTTCCATGGAAAGTATGGCCAAGAAGTCTCACTTCTCATAATGGGATTTTAAAAAAAGATGTCAGCAATAGACATGGCTGGGAGAAACTGGTTCTGAACAGACAGCTTCTTCTGAAATCCTTTCTGCAGCACAAACACACACAGGCACACACGCACACGCACACGCACACACACACACACACACACTACACCTTGTGTGTATATTGGGGGATGGGAAGTCTGCATTGGATTCCATAGAACAGGGCAGTTTCATGGAAGCATCTTAGATTATCCTTTCTCAGAAGGATGGAAGAAGATGTGTCACTGAAGAGAACAGCATGGAGCTCTATTTTGAAATAATAATAATAAAACAACTTACACACGAATGCAATTTTCCAGGGCTCGGAAGGTAGCTCAGTGGATAAAGTGCTTTCCATCAATCACAGGACCTGAATCCAGATCCCTAGTTCCCATAGAAAATGCTTGGGGTGGAGGCATGTGCTGGGGAGGCAGAGACAGGAGGATCTCCAGGCCTTGCTGGCTAACTAGCCTAGTCCAAACACTGAGCTCTGATTTCTGTGAAAGATCCAATTTCAAAAAAATAATAAAGAGCAGAGTGGTTGAGGAAGACACCTGACCTTGATCTCGGGCCTTCAGAGATGCTCACCTCCACCAGTACCCATACACACAGAAACACATATGTGAGCATGCCTGCACACATGCAAAAGGTTTTATAAAAATAAATTTGGTTGGTTAATGGATACTTGCAAACTGAATAAAGTTCATTACTGTGTAGGTTCACCTTTGCATATTTCCTTCCCTAACAGTATGCCCACGCCATACTAAGAATAGAGAAAAAAATACTAATTTTTGATGCTATCATTAAAAAATTCCTCCTTTGAACACTAGAGGTCACTGCGAGACCACAAATGTGGAAGCAGACAGCTGGGGTCCCGAAGGTCAGCGCCGCTAATCTGGATAAATTGCTGAACCATGAGCCAAATTTGTACCTAATTATGGATTGCTTTGATGCAGCCCGCTCCTATGAAAAGTTTCCCTTTCCTTGCAGAACTGTGGATGCGGTGACTTACAGGTTTCAGACCAGCTCTCATTGTCCAGATGGAGAAGAGCACCTGACACTCGGGCATCATTTGGTGAACTTGGTCTGGGCACAGGCAGAGCACTAAGCAAGTGTGGAAACAAACACGAACACTTTCGTGATGGAGATACACAGAGCTAGCTCTGCATCTAGTGTATGAAACAGGATTTTTGCATCTATTGGGCAGCTGAACCCCTAAATGGCATATCATAAATTAAACATCGTTATGCACCCTCCCTAGAGGATGACATGCTTATGTGTCCAGGCAGGAGCTTTCATATGTAATGTAGGAAAAAAACCAGCCCTCTGATTCGTTCCAGGAGCGGTTTTTATTCACTGGAAAAGTTTGGAGGAGCCCCTTCTGAGTCACCTCTTTCATGGAAAGTTGAGCTCCTCCAAGTGATGCGAATGGGAAAGCTGTCCTGTCATCCCTGGGTAAGACTTTGGGGAGATTGCTCAGCAGAGACATAGATGCCTGGGAAATGTGTGGCTTTCTTCCTTGGAGGCAAGTTCAGCTGAGGATGGAGCGGTGATGCAGCACACTGGCCTCTGTGGTTGGCAGGAGGCTCTGTTGCTGCTCTGCTCAACCCAAAGTCCCTGCAGTCCAGGGAGGGCTGCTTGTGTGAGTCGTGAGATGGTGACTGTCCCTCACCTCTTGTTTAGGAAGGCTGGAGTCACATGATTGCTGAGATCTCTGGGGGGGGGGGTATCCAGGACCGCATTGGCTGTTCACTGTGCCCTTTGCTTAGATCTGGAACACTCAAGGCGGGTGAGATCACAGCTATCTGTAAGGAGACAGCAAAGCTATGGGCTGGTCACTTATCTCCACACCTAACCATTGATTTCTCATCTCGGTTTGCAGGTTTGCAGGGTGCTGAGTGGAGAGGATCAATTGAACAGCACTGATTCTCTCCAGCGTCCCGACATCTTGAGGTCCTCATCTGACCTGGCCACTGCCGCTTTTGATTGGCGGAATGGAAGGAGACATTGCAAGGCGTTTATAAAGTGGGGGCCAGCTTTAGTCCTGCCCGGAGGAGGGCTCTCTTGGGCCAGGCCATCTCTCGGCTCCTGAGGCTTTCACTAATGTTCATGCATGGATTTAAATTAAAAGCTTCAATTAGTCTCCAGTTTTCTAGCAGCCTGCAAAAAACACCATTTAGGGAAGAACTGTTTAGAAAGCAGGGTTTTACTTAATAAACAGTGATCAATCGAATTGATTAACCATGAACACGTTCCCGCCGAGTCTGTGGGTGGCACATGTTGATAATTGCAGTTCACAAGCACAAGACTATTAAGTGGCTGCCTGTAGCCTACTTCCCAGATTTTTCACTTAAGAGCATTGATGGCAAGGGCGGGGGATGGCACATTGGGGGGGGGGGGCTGGGACCATGCCCGAGGCAGTTTTTGGCCCTACCAGACTTGCAGTATCTCTATTAATCGTGGCTATTTACTAGACACTCAGACATTTCTGTAAACCTTGCATCTGTTTTTATTATTTTTAAAAAGTAATTCACGCGATAATTAGATCTTTGCATGCTGCCTTTGTGGTTTTCCATAAACATAAGGGTTTGGAGCTGCCGCGCATCCCAATTAGCGCTGCGCTCTGCGCTAGCATGATTGATGGCCACGGAGGCTCTCTGTTCCAGAAAACTGCGGTTGGAAAGGGAGGAGAGTGGTGGCTACCTGGCCGTCTGTGCCCCGGGCAGGAGGTCAAGGTGAAGACAGACCCAGCAGCCGCTCCTGCGCGCGGTGCTATGGACCCACGCTGGCAGCTCCCCAAGCCAGCTGCTCTGCATGTCCCAGGGTTCAAGTACATCGCGCCCTCTAGGCTGGATCTCCTGTGCCCCTGGTGGCTCACACAGTCCTCTGGGGACATCGAGCCCATCAGAAAAAGGAGGGGGGCAGGGTGGAGAGAGAAGGAAGAGGGAGAGGGAGACAGGCCAGTGTCTAGACTCATGGGCCACTTTGTGCATATGGCTTATCTGGCTTTACATGGGGACTGGGAATCAAACAGAGGTAGTTAGGCTTTGCAGCAAAGCACTTGAACCTCTCAGCCATCTCTCCAGCCCCAACAAATACAATTATAACTATTTTTTAATTAAAGGAAAGTTCTTACTCTATCCCAGGCTGACCTGGAATTCACTATGTAGTTTCAGGCTGGCCTCAAACTCTGAGCGATCATCCTGAATATGCATGTTGGGTACATGTGTGTGGAGGCCAGAGGGTCCTCCTCAGTGACTCTCCACCTCAACCTTGGTTTTAAAGACTTGTTTAAAAAATACATACATACATACATACATATACATATATATGTGGAGTAAACAAACATGCATTAGGGCCTCTTGCCAATGCAAATGCACTCCAGATGCATGTATCACCTGTGCATCTGGCTTCACTTGGGGAACTAAACCCAGGCCATCAGGCTTTGCAAGCATTTGCCTTTAACTGCTGAACTATCTCTCCAGCCTCCTCCTTACTTTGATATAGGGTCTGTCACTTAACTCAGCACATTTGGCTACTGCTCATCTGATTTGGATACACTAGTTGGACCCCAGGGATCCACCTGTCTCTACCTCCCCAGTACTAGGACTACAGGTTCACACTGTGCTTGGCATTTTTCCATGTGTGCTGGCAACCTGAACTCAGGTGCCCAGGCTTACCAGGCAAGCCCTTTACTGATTGTCATTCTCCTAAGCCCCTCCAGTGAGTTTTATCTGTGTTCAGAGACTATGCTCCTTCCTCAGGGGTTTTCTTGCTCCCTAGCCTGGTCTGTTCAAAGGAGAAGCTGTCAGCCAGCATTGCTGGGGAGGCTGTCAATCCAGGAAGGCTGCTGCAGCCAGAGAGAGGTATTGAGCTGGCACTGCTCAGCAACTCCAAGGAGAATATAGCATGGTGAGTGCCCAGAGCTTGAGCTGTCTCTGACCCCTGCAGCATGCACACAGGACTCAGAGCACTCAGCTGGCCAGAGCATGCGGCCATCTCTTACATCAGAGGGACATGGACAGATTCACACAGCTCTTGGAAGCAGGCCCAGGAACCAGACAGCTGGGGAGGGAATGAAGCTGCCTGCAAACTCCTCCTGGAGAGTTTTGACTTTGGAGGATCAAAGACTCAGAACCAGCAGCATGGGCTCAGAGATGAGAAGCAATGTCCTCTTCCCTGCCTTCACTGGGAGCAGGGGAGCAGGGGAGCAGTGGATCTGTATATTTAAAGGAGAGGAGCCAGTGATAAACTGATCCCAGAAGCTCACTAGCAGGCACTTACTCTCATCTACACATGATGTAAATTCACGCCTCGTGAGAAGTGTGCCCCTTCTTCACAGACTGTCGTCAGTCCTCCATAAATCTTTCATCTTCATACTGCGCTGTGATAAAGATCCCTTCCTCCAGCCATAGTATTCTATGGACCCTGGATGGTTCTGTCACAGGGGAGCAGAGTACCCAGAAAGGGCTCAAGGTGACCCATAGCATCACATTCAGCCTTGTCACCATGGTGTCACTTCCCCTGACTGAGGTAGAGCTGCTGGCCTCTTCCCCACGTTCCTGAGTCATTGACTGCGCCTTCCCGACTGGATAGATCATTAAGAGAATTGGTTTACAAGGCTCTTGCTGAGCTGCTGGCTGTGGGAGAGAAAGTAAACAGACGTTAGATAGAGCTGTAACATATGACGCTCTATCCAATGCTTAATGAGGCCAGTAAAAGCAGGGAAGCAAGATTAGCCGCAGATAAATGAACGTGCCTAGTGTAGAATCGAGAGTTGACTGTGTTTTATTTGATTTAGTCCTAGAAATAGCAGATGTTGTGTCAATTACGGCAAAGCAGTTCTGACTAATCTCGTCATGGAATTCATTTCGTTCACTGAAATGAATTAAAAATTATTTCATTTCCATTAGTATAAAAGTCATACAGTTTCTTGTAGAAAATGATCAGAGCGATTCCCCTGGACGCTCTTATTGTAATAATAATGGATCTTATTGTAATAATAATGGATTCCTCTTATTGTAATAATAATTCACGAAATAGATCCAGTTGGCAAGCACTTACCAGTTGCCAGACACTCTCTAGAGCCAAGGCTCTATCAGCACAGAACTCAAGTCCTGCATAAAATAGGGACAGCTATGACAACTTGCTTCATAGAAAGAAACTGAGGTTCAGGGTAGTTAAATAACTTCCCCTAGTGTCTGCTCCTGAAAAGTGGTGGAGTTAGAATGTGATCTTGGCTGTTTGGCTCTGGAACCTGCACATTAGCCATGAAGCTGTATTGTCTTTGAGGGAAACCACTGGCAACATCTGTCTTCTTCATGTGAGGATGCGTGCAAATGGATTATGTCTACTTACAGATCTGGGACTACATTCTACATGCTGGTTTGCAGTCTGTCATACAACTCTGTGTATCATTAGTATAAATGTTTGATGACTGCATTAAAAAGGATGAGTACATCCTGTCTGTCTGTTCTCTGTCTCTCCCTTTCTCTCTGTTGGTGCATTGAGATGGGGTCTGGATGTGTAGCTCAGGCTGGCCTCAAGCTGCTAATCCTTCTGCCTGCAGCTTCTGGAGTGCAGGAATTACAGGCAGGTGCCACCACTGAGGTATTTGCACACTGTGCCTCTGTCCTTCTGCAGCATGAAGGCTCGCTCCACAGGAAGACCTCTCATCCCTGGACGTCTCAGCTTCCAGAATAATAAGGTGTGATGGTTAGGTTTTGTTGTCAACTTGATCTTTTTAATTATCTTGGGTGGCTCTCTGAGAATGTTTACAGGAAGGCAGCCTCTTAGTATAGGGTTGCAAGACCCCACCCTAAGGCTACATAAAGGGGAAAGAGATTTCTGTCCCTTGGCCCCTGCTTGTTTTGCTGTTCTGTGTGTGTGGTGTTGGTAATGACTTCTATCTTTGCTTGGACCTGTGAAAGGGGGTTTTGCCATTATGGAACTTCCCTTGAATCTATAACTTCAATAAATCCTTTCCTCTCATAAACTGTGCCTGGTTTGGAGATTCATCCCAGAGGCATGTGGGCCTACTACAACATAAGTTTCTTTGGGATATGAATTTCCCATCTTTGTTGTTCTGTAGCACAAACATATTAGGACATGGGACACACTGGAATGTTTTTTATTTATTTTTATTTTTTTTCAATTTGTTAATCTTTTATTTTTTATTTATTTTTTATTGTCCATAATGAGATACATTATTTAGTGGGAAAACAGTGAGTTGTTATCCCCAATTCCCAATGCCCCCCTTCCCCATCCCCAATCAGCTGGATAACCTCCTCTATGGGTCGTCTGGATCAGTCCTTGTGACAGGGGAACATGGACAGCCTAGTATTCAGCCAGGTTCTCCTGGCCCAAGTGTGTTGATACTGAGGGGTGCCATGCCTCTGGATAGTCTCCCCCACCACGGCTCTCACAATCTTTCTGCCCCCTCTTCTGCTCAGTTCCCTGAGTCCTGGTAGATGAGTATTAAGGCTGCTTTAATGTTGTGAGCTTAGGGGTCTTTGTGTCAAAAATCATTGGTTTCTGTCTCACTGGCTTATCCTGTGTTGATTGAATTGCTGTGGCTGTGGATCCCTTGTTTATCCCATCATTCTCTGTGGAGTTCCATATGGATCCTCCAAGATATGACTGTGGTGGCTCCTCTCTTGCCAGGATCTCAGGTATCGGCCTATGGTCGGTTGGTAGGGTTAGATGGGTCCCAGCTCTCTCACTGCATCCTGAAAAACACAAACATAATCTCCATCAGAGAGTGAGGTTAGTGTAGGTTAACAAATACACACAATTCTGGATTACCTAGATTCTATTTTTAGTAGCCTCCCCATCAATCACTTCCATAGTGGGAGCCTAAGAGTACGGGATCCGGTGCCTATCGCCCTGCATCCCAAGTTCCAGACAAGGGCTCCCCCTCACTAAGTGGAAAATTTGGCTGAATTTGAAAGCTGTTGATTGTCTTCCCCAGGCCCAGGCTTCTCCATTACTCAAGTGCTCCTTTCTTGGTTCACTGTTCTCTCCCAGTAGGAGGTGTGGTGAGCCTACTCATGGCTGCAGATTGTGTTTCATGTCAGTGGTCTCTGTTTACTCCAGCTGTCATTGAGCAGTTTCCCCTGGCAGCCTGTGCAGTGCCTTCCAGCACTACACTAACTGCCTTCTGGGAGCTGGATACAGTTCTGGATCTCAAAGTGTCTCTAGATGCTGGTCTATGGCATTCTGTGGTTTCTTCAGCAACATGGTTTTGACTCAGGCCTGGGGAGGGCACTCAAGAGCTTAGACAGAATTCTGTCTTGTTTTTGGAACCTCATGGGTCGCTTTGGTCAACATCTCAGTGAGGGAAGGAACTGGTGGTTGGAGCCAGGGGTTTTCAGAGTGATCTAATTGTTCACAGGCTTAGACTCACTCCCCTACCACTCATGGCCCCTCTTGCCAGTCGACTCCCACTACTCTCTCAATAGGTTATAGTATGCTTGTGAGGATTTTATGTTTTGTAACCTAATATAGTTTAACCTCATGCTTAAGCCATTCCCCTCCCCCTATCCCTTACCCTTCATTCATAACCTCTCACTTCTTTCTACTAGTCTGCGTAGAGTTTACGGTTATCCTGGTTGAGGACCACATATGAGGGAGAATATGTGGCGTTCAATTCTCTGTTCTTTTGAGTGTTCACTTAGTAAAATCTGCTCGAAGTCAGGCATTTTTCCCTAAATTTCGATATGTCATTTTTCCTTTCAGCTGAGTAAAATTCCATCGTGTAAATATACCACAGTTTTGCTGTCCATTCCTCCATGGATGGGCATTTGGGTTGATTCCAATTCTTGGCTATTATGAATTGAGCTGCTATAAATATAGTTGTACAAATGTTTCTGCCTCGAGATGTGACATCTTGTGGGTAGATGCCTAGTAGAGGGATATCTGGGTCCATTGGTAGTTCTATGTCTATTCTGTTCAGGAGTCTCCACACTGCTTTCCATAACAAATTTGCAATCCCACCAGCAGTGAATGAGGTTTCCTTTTTCGCCGCATCCTTGCCAGCAATGATTGTTGTTGGTTATCTTTATGATTGCCATTCTGACTGGGGTAAGGTGGTATCTCATTGTGGTTTTGATTTTCATTTCCCTGATGCTTAAGGATGCTGAGCACTTTCTCAGGTGAGAAAAGGTCATTTGTGTTTCCTCCTCTGTGAGTTCTCTGTTGAGATCAGTGCCCCATTTTGTGAGGGGGCAGTTTGCTTTTTTGTTATTAATTTTTTGAGTTCTCTGTAGGTTCTGGAAATTAGGCCTCTGTCTGAGTTGTAGCTGGCGAAAATCATCTCCCAGTTTGAAGGGGGTCTATTGACTTTGAGAACGGTGTTTTTGTCTGTACAGAAGCTTTTGAGCCTGATCAAGTCCCATTGGTTAAGTGACTGTTGCACTTCCTGGGCTTCTGGAGATTTGCTCAGGAAGTTGTTCCCTACTCTTATCTCATGCAAGGTTCCTCCAACTTTTTCTTCCAGGGTGTTCAGGGTTACAGGATTGATATTGAGGTCTTTGATCTATTTGGAGTTGATCTGTGTGCATGGTGCAAAGAGTGGGTGGAATGCTTTTTAAATTAATGTTTATACCCCAGTCATTTATACTGTTTCCAAGGGTTGCTGGCTCATTTTATAAATAAATCATACTAAGATGGAAGTCAGTTTTATGCAGACATCTTTGAGGGAGTCCCTGGCTATTTTATTTAAGTAAATTCTCACAAGTAGCATTCCTGGGTGATGGGCAGTTTGAATGACATTGATGCTCATATACACTTGCATCTGGGTTTAGTCTGACGATGACCTTGAACCATGATGATGAAATGAATGGGTTGGTGTCATTTGTAATTGTAGTTCATCTGTACCCTCAGCTGTATGATAAAAATGCATCTGATGGGTTGGAAAGGGAAAGCACCATGATGAATGGTCCTTTGTGCCCTTAAAACTCTGCCATGGCCCTGGACTGTGAGTAGGAGGGCTGTTCTCTATGTGGTCACTGAGTGTCATCCTGAGTGGGCACTGTGAAGGGAAGACCCACCCAATCTCACTTGAATCTCAGCTTGAGTGTATAACTGATGCTTTGCAGGCCCTTGACCTGCTGGAATGAGCCTTCCTCTGCCCAGTGCCTTTTCTCACTTCTGTCCTGGGTGTCTTCTGACATGGGCATGGGTTCTCACACCAGCAGGTGTGACAGTAGACTTCTTGAGGAGCAACATGCACCGTCTTTCCTATGTTGTAATCCCAGTTTACAGACGGGGCACAGGTGCCTGGAGAGCTTCAGTGACTCACTCTGGGCCACACTTCTAGAAAATTAGAAATTAAGATTTGAACTTGCAACCATTTTAGTCCAAATTTTTTTTTTTATCCTGCCACGGTACCTTGTGGGGCTTGAAAGTGAGATTCTGAAGTCCTGGTCAGGGTTCAGTGTGGATTTCAACCTAAGGATTGCCTCCTTAGGCTGAAATTGTGAATATGCATGTGTGTGTTCATGCATATGCAGGTACATGTATGTGGGTGTGTACGTGTGTGCTCATGAGTGTACAGGTGCATGTACACTCATGCATGTGTGTATTCAAGTGTATGCAGGTACATGTATGTGCATATGCACATGTATGCATGTGGACACCAGAGGAAAATCTTGGGTATTTTCCTCACTATTTTTTTAGTGTGTGTGTGTGTGTGTGTGTGTGTGTGTGTGTGTGTGTGTGTGTGTGTGTGT
>PVHP010008875.1:0-51920 GCA_004024765.1 Zapus hudsonius
TGGAATACTTTAATTCCTCCATCAATTATGATGGATAACTTTGCTGGGTAGAGTAGTCTAGGTTGGAATCCGTTCTTCTTTAGGCCTAGAATCGCTTTGTTCCAAGCTCTCCTGGCTTTTAAGGTTTCTATGGAGAAGTCTGAAGTGATTCTGATGGGTTTTCCTTTATATGTGAGTTTCTTTTCTCTCGTTGCTCTGAATTCTCTCTCTTTTTCCTCAATGTTTGGCATTGTAACTAAGATATGTCTTGGAGTGTTCCTCCTTTGATCCAAATTGTTTGGGGTCCTCCGTATCTCTTTCAGCTGTACTGGATTATCTCTCGCCAAGTATGGGAAGTTTTCTTGAATGATTCTGTTGAAAATATTTTCAATGCCCCTAGTTTGGTTTTCTTCTCCTTCTGGGATACCCATGATCCTGAGATTAGGTCATTTTATGGTGTCCCACATTTCCCTTGAGTCTTGTTCACTTGTTCTTTTGAATTTTGTCAGGGTCCTGATTTCTCTCGAATTCTCCTCTGTTCTGTCTTCCATGTCTGAGGTTCTGTTTTCCCAGTGATTAATCCTGTTGGTAAGAGATTCTAGGGATGTTTTTATTATCTCAATATAGTTTTTGTTTTCTGCAACTTCTTTTTGGGTTGCTTCTATCATGTTGTTGAGATGTGATTTTATTTCCATGTTTGATTTCATTATTTCTTCTGACTATCATTCTTATATTTGCAGATGTTTTCAGTTAATTTGGAAAGCTGGTTTTTGATACCTTCAATTTGCTGGCTTGCCTTTAATTCTGATATGTCTCTTCTGATATCCTTTTGGTTCTCCTCCATTATATTTAGCCTAGTGGCAAAGCTAATAAGCTGACTTTGTACCCTTTCAATATGTTGGTCCATCTTTTCTTGCATGACTAATATTAAGTTCTCCTTAGGATCTCTGCCAGTATGGTCAGGGTTTGTGTCTTCCTGGGCCTGCCTCTGTTCGCTCACTTTAGTTGTGTTGTTGATGTCATTTGGCATGGTTTCCTCATCTGGTGTATTGTTCTTACGTCGAGGTCTGCCCATTTTGATTCCACTTGAGGTTGTTGGTGGGATGCCTATGAGATAACTGAGTGCTGGAAAGGGCGGCTCGGACCCTGGCGTGGGGGTTGGAAGCGGAGCCCAGGTGGTTTGGGTGTTATGTGATTTTCTTAGGGGAGAAAATCCAAATCATACAAGTGACTACATTGGAACATGAAAACATGAGAATTTTCTACACATAGAAAGTTAAGAACTTCACTTGCCAGAAAATTAGCACAAGTAATATGGCTTTCCCTTCACGCTCAGCCTATTTATTTCTCAATCACACCTCTGCGCAAAAGTAGTCTAGTTAGACTCTGTTGACAGGAATGATGCTGTCAGAAAACAAAGTGCTCATATATGTGAGAGCAATTATTTCTCTGTGGATATCATTTAGAGCCCTATATAAAGCAATGTACCAAATGGTTTTTCCTCAAATGAGTTAATCAGCCTTCAAAGAAAAAATTTGAGAAATTCATGCTGTTACATCATTATTCTCAAAAAAAAATAGACTCTCTGAGAATAAAGTCAAAGATAACACCTACCCAGCAGTGAGGATTTCTAGGTATAGCAATGCGATATATATGCTACAGAAATATGTTTAAAAATCCATAGGAACATAGAAATCAAGATATGTAAAAAAAAGCCAAATACTTGTTGGGATTACAAGGTTTGCAAAGTTTGCAAAGTAAGTTAATGTTTGAATTGAAATGGTAAGTTATGCTTGAAGTATGAGTGGTAGCCTTCCTCATATCAAGTGGGAGAGGGCAGAAACCTCATCCTAGAAAAAGACCCCACATAACGAAACTGGAAGGGCAAGCTAGGCGGTCCCAGACTGGTTAGCATCTCATAAGGCAAAGAATACCAGGACATGAAGCTGAAGAGGAAGTTCAAAGTAAAGAAATGTAGAGCAGTAATTTTAATATTATTTTTTAAAAGACTTTTTTATTGGCAATATCAACAAAAATAAAACGTGTGGACAAAGTGAGAAGTCCTGAAATAAAAATATAAATTAACCATAGTGATACATTGCAATAGGCCAAACAAAAATTAATAAGAACTTTCATAAAGTGGTGAGATAAAAAGATGACTATAAAAGCCACTCTTTGCAAGTGTAATTTTATTTAAATACTTGATTGACTCTGAAGGACAAGCCATTAACATTTATGAAAAGTGCATCAAAATGCCCTAAGGAAATTTGTTATTTTGTAAGATACTTAAAAATAAAAAAGAAAGACTGGAGAGATAGATCTGTGACTAAAGGCATTTGCTTGCAAATTCTTACTTCTAGGGTTTAATTCCCCATCACTCACATAAAGTCAGGTGCACAAAGTAACAAGTATCAGAAATTTGTCTGCAGTGGCAGGAGGCCCTGGTGCACTCATTGTCCTTCTCTTCACTCTCTTAGCCAGTCACAATATCTTCTACAAATTTCCCAAAAGACACTTGTATAACTAAACTATCACTTTTTCCTATTCTCAATAAACTCTTATTTCTCTAGTTTTATTTACTCTTTCTCCAAAAATAAACATCTGGGTTTATTTATTCAAGCTATTCCCATACTTCGGTTCCCTCTCATGATATATGACTGTTCATCAAAGCTTTGCCCAATACTACCTCTACCTAATAAATTACTTGCAGGATTAACTTTTCTCCTTCACATTCTTATATTACTTTTTATTGTTTTCTGGTTATAAGGATCTTCACATGGCAAACTGGTTCAAGATTACAGCAATGAGTCAGAAGGATTTGATTTCAGGTTTTGGCTCTTCCTAAGCCATGTTAACAAGCTAATTAACCACTAGGACAAGTTAATTAACCACTAGGAAATTTAACCTTTCAGTTACTGAGTAAACTGTGTCCACATGGTAACTTTATATACAAGAAAACCAGAAATTCAGTGAGGAAGAAGCATAATGTATTAAGAAAACGCCTAGGACTCATATTTAGCATGCTTATCAGAAAGTCCATTTTTTGTTAGTAAGTGGAATGTGGATAAAGTAAAAATGAGCACAGGTAAAAAGGTCTCTCATTTGTTTGCTTAACCAATAACAAAGCACTTGTCTCCAGTTAGTGTCTTATCCATCAGACTTTAGTGTTCTGAGCAAGTAGCTAAAGAAAGGAAGAGGATTAAAAAGGTCCATGAGTCAAATCCTACCTAGATCCCAACAGTGTAAATACATTCCTTTGTTTTTATTTCTAATGGAAAACTCAATAAATAATTTCTGAAAGTGGATAAACTTGTATATGAAACCTCTTAATTCTCTTGTTTGTAAGGCAATTAACAAGTATCTTTCATAAATATTTACTGGAATAGAAACTTAGTAAACACATATAATAATTGATGTAACTTGTTTTCATGCTCTTATGGCCTTAGGGTTTTTATGGGGTTGATAAATATGAATCAGATCATATCAACTGTGATGAGGATTATGGAGAGTGACTGATCCCTAACACAATGAAAGCATTCAATAGAAGAACCTAATACAGTTCATGGATTAGAAATAGGTGTTGGTATTTACTATTACTAAATGAATGTTTGTGTACCCATTCCCCCAACAGCATATAGTAGATGTCTAACACTGACAGTTACTGTATTGGTAGAAAGGGCCTACAAGTATGTAGTCAAGGACAGATAAAGGTGGCACCTTAATCCAATAGGATTATGTTCTTTGTAAGAAAAGACAGCAGAAAGCGAGTTTACTTTCTTCCTAACCAGACATACTAAGGAAGGATATAAAATATAAGGGTATAGAAGAAAGAGGCCAAGAAAACAGGTCTCACCAGAAATGGAAACCTCAATGCTGGGATTTTCAATCTCAAAGACTGTAAGAAAATAAATTCCCATTGTTTAAGCCATCTAGACTATGGGAGCTTGTTATGGCTGTCCAAGAAGTCTAAGATACTTGTTTTTAAAGCAGAAGAAATGAAATAAGAAAATGTACAATATGCTTGCTTTTATTATTTTCCTTGTAAACTAATATTTTCCTTCTTCATAACGTAACAAACCTCATCATGTGAAATTCTTACATATATAAAGCTTTATGAAAATGGTTAGTATATATTAAGGAAACGATTCACCTATGTTAATATGCCTCTCTGAATACTCTCTTCCATTTTCGTAACATTTACTGGGATACTTTATCCTTAGCAAGTTACCATTAAGTACTCACTTGTTTCATGCCAAAAGTTTTCTTTTCCTTCTTTTTTTAAATATAAAATAGGAAACAACCTAAATTTCCATGAATGACAACAATAAACATTTATTGTTAAACTCAGATGCTTACAGATTGTAGTTTTGTTTATCTCTTCGAGTTTAGAAACTCTACTTCCAGTTATAGGTATGTTAGTGTGGCTTCTAGAATAAAGTTAAATCAAAGTATGAACAATATGTCTCTCATATTTATGTTCTTATAGCAAATCACCAACAAGTTAAAGCCAAGCCAAATTACACAAAGCAAATTAAAGGTCTCAGCTGGAGTTATATCCATTAAATTCCATTGACCAAAGCATATCATATAACAAAGTAAAATCAAAAGGAACAGGAACAGGTGTGTGTGTGTGTGTGTGTGTGTGTGTGTGTGTGTGTGTGTGTGTTACCTACAATAGGAGAGTAAAAAGAATAAATGTTTGTTGTTGGGGTTTTTTTGTTGTTGTTGTTTAATTTTTTTTTTTGAAATGTGATCTAACTCAAGCCTAAACTGACCCAGAACATATGGTGATCTTCCTACCGCAGACTCCCAAGGGAAGGGATTAAAGGCATGCACTGTCATGTCTTATAAGACCAAATATTTACTGAACAATAATCCATTTATTTTTGAGAGGTTCATAAAAAATGTTCTTCAAATCAGAAAAGAATGTAAATGCACTGCTAAATGCTGGGAACAAAAATATGACTAAAGTATTTGTTCATATATTGTTCAGATTCTGGAGGTTGTAGGATACTGGGGGAGAGACACATATACAACAATTACTATAAATGAGTGAAGCATAATACTGATGAAAAATAATCCTGAGTGAAGAATTTTGAATTTCTGAGACAAGTAAAAGTTCATCAGATCAATAAGATTAGGGTTTAAGAATGGCAGAATTCGAGGGGGCGGAGCTTGATGGTGGACAGTAGCAGCCTCACAAGGACTCTCTCCGTAAAGGTTTGATTTTCCAGCTGAGATCCAAAGCCTGGACCCCAGCGGGAACTGAACCCAGGACCTCCCAACCCCAGCTCCTGTGCCAGCGCAGACAGGGTTCCCAATCGGCTATATGCCCCCAGAGGAGCAAAGAGCCAACCCAACCCCCACCCCAAGGTTCAGCCATTGTAGACTCCCGCCAGTTCCCAAGCTCACACCGCTGGCTGAGCACCTTTCCCTCACGGGGCCCCCTCCCTCCAGCTCTTTGCGAACCCCCACACACACAGACACACACACAGACAGACATGCTTCTAGGGGAAACTGACCTAGCTTGCTTCTAGAACCCCATTCAGACTGCAGCTATGGGCGGGGCCAGGCCTTTGGCACATACCCAGGAACTGCTGCCACTGCTGAAACAGCAGAGACCAGTTAAGGCTGCGACCACGTGCCACGACTGGGAGTGCACAGGTGACTTTGGCGGGCACCAGGGACCCTGAGCCACTGAAGGGAGGACACAACAAAGCGAACTGAACAGCACTCTCCAGAGTGCCTGAGTCCCACTCCCCTACCTGGATATGGGCAGGAACCAAAGAAAAAAACTCACAGAAATCAAAGACGAAACTCCCCAACTCAGGGCCCCTAGTCCCACTATGGAACATGAAAGTGGAAAGGAAATAGAGGTAGCAAATATACAATCCCAAAGAGAGAATAATATGACTCCTGACCATAACTGCAATGCAAACATGAAGCAATTGATGGCTGCTATGGAAATTCTGAGAAAAGGCATGAATGAGATGAAGCTTACCAACTCAAGCATAGACTCCAGACTGAATTTAATGGAGAGAAAGATGAATGAATTCAGAAACACTTAAGTGAATTGAAGATAAATCAACTAAGGGAAGAGCTAGACAATCAATTGATTAAATTTGATGAGGACTTCAGAAAACTTAAAAAATGATTTTCAGGAATCCCAAGCCAAAAAAAAAAAAAAATAGACTGGAAATTGGATCTCACCAAAGAATTAGAGACTATAAACAAAATTATAGCAGAAACCAAAAATGAAGTGGAGTTGTTAAAAACCTCACTTGAATCAATCAGTCCCAGAGTTGACAATCTGAAGGACAGACTCTCTGAGGCTGAGGACAAGACAGAAGGAATTAATAAGGATGTCATAGGTTTCAATAAATTCAAGAATTCAAGTGAGCAAAATTTGAGGGATCTATGGGATACCATAAAGAGGCACAATATTAGAATCATGGGGATCCCAGAGGGAGAAGAAGCCCAGGCTAAGGGCATAGGAAATATCTTCAACAGAATTATTCAATAAAACTTTCCAAATCTAACAAGAGAAAGCCGACTCAACTTTCAAGGGGCCCAGAGGACTCCAAACAGATAGGACATGAAGAGGAATTCTCCAAGACACATTTTAATTAAGATGCCTAGCATAGAAAGCAAAGAGAAAATACTCAAAGCAGCTAGAGAAAGCAAACCGTAACTTACAAAGGAAAAGCCATCAGACTTACCTCAGACTTCTCATTAGAAACCATGAAAGCAAGAAGGGCTTGGAATAATGTTTTTCAGGGCCTAAATAAGTATGGCTTTCAACCTAGACTACTGTACCCTGCAAAGCTAGCCCTCTTAATAGATGGAGAAGTGAAAGTGTTCCATGAAGTAAACCAGCTCTATGACTCTTTGAAATCAAAGCCAAAATTTCAAAAGATCCTGCAAGAGATATCCCACACAAAAGAATCAAGAAATCTACCTCAGAAGAGTACCAGAAATCAGACACGACAATCACAATCAATGTGCTAATAACGGCAGCACAGATAACAAACCCCATTAACCCTTCATCATGGCAGGGCTTAAAGTAAACCTCACAGTTATATCACTGAATATAAATGGATTAACTCCCCTATAAAAAGACACAGACTTGCAGGGTGGATCAGAAATTGGACCCTTCCATCTGCTCCCTTCAGGAAACGCACTTTACATCTAAAGATAGCAATCTTCTTAGAGTAAAAGGATGGAAAACAGTATATCAGGCATGTGGGAGTAAAAAGCAAGCAGGTGTGGCTACATTAATCTCTGATAAAATAGACTTTACACCAAAATCAGTTAAAAAGGATAATGATGGTCACTTCTTACTCATCAAAGGAATGATCCAGCAAGAAGATAATACCATCAATAACATATATGCACCAAATTGGGGTGCAACACAGTTCATAAAGGAAATTCAAAAATAAAGCAGAAATAGACTCTAATTCCATCATAGTAGGAGACTTTAATACACCTGTATCAGCTCTAGACAGATCAACCAAACAGAAGATCAGTGGGGACATAGCGGAGCTTAATAACACCATTGACCAGATGGGGATAACAGATATTTACAGAACATTCTACCCCGAAGACACAGAATATACATTCCTCTCAGCAGCGCATGGAACTTATTCTAAAATTTACCACATCTTAGGACACAAATCTTCCCTAAACAAATTCAGGAAGATTGATGTAGTTCCTTGCATCATATCAGACCATAGTGCATTAAAGGTAGAAATTAACAATGGAACAGGATCCAGAAAATACACAAAGTACTGGCGCCTGAATAATTTGCTCCTAAAAAATGATTGGGTCATTCAAGAAATAAAACAGGAAATTCAGAATTTCCTAGTAATAAATGATGACAGTAACACATCTTATCAGAACTTGTAGGACACAATGAAGGCAGTTCTGGGGGGAAAGTTCATTGCACTAAATGCCTTAATATCAAAGACAGAGAGGTCTTAAATCAATTGCCTAACCACACACCTAAGATCATTGGAACAGACGGAAAAAGCTAACCTGAGGAGCGCAAGACGAAAGGAAATAATTAAAATCAGATCTGAGATTAATGAATTGCAAATAAAGAAAATTATTTAAAAAATAGATATATCAAAGAGTTGGTTCTTTGAAAAAGTTAATAAGATTGACAAACCCCTGGCCAATCTAATCAAACGAAGAAATGAGAAAGCCCAAATCAACAAAATCAGAAAGGGCAATGGTGAAATCACAACAGATCAGGAAGACATTGGAAGAACCATCGGGTCATACTTCCAAAACCTCTACTCCACAAAATTAGAGAACCTGGAAGACATGGAGAAGTTTTTGGACACCTACCAACTGCCAAAGCTTAACCCAGAGCAGATAAAAGCACTAAACAAACCTATTACACCCACAGAGATTGCAGATGTAATCAAACACCTTCCCAAAAGGAAAAGCCCAGGACCAGATGGTTTCTCAGCTGAATTCTACCAAGCCTTCATCACAGAGCTGAAACCACTTTTTCTGAAGCTTGGTAGAAGCATAGAAAAAGAGGGAAGGCTCCAAACACCTTCTATGAAACTACCATTGCCCTAATCCCCAAACAAGGCAAGGATGCAACAAGAAAAGAGAACTATAGACCCATATCTATGATGAACTTAGATGCAAAAATCCTGAACAAATTCCTAGCAAACCGGATACAATGCTACATCAAAAATATTATCCACCCTGACCAAGTTGGCTTTATCCCAGAGTTGCAGGGATGGTTCAACATACACAAGTCAATAAATGTAATACATCACATTAATCGGCTCAACCACAAAAACTATATGGTTATCTCAATAGATGCAGAGAAGACCTTTGACAAAATTCAACACCACTTCATGTTCAAAGCTTTCAAAAGAATAGGCATAAATGGCCTATACCTCAATTTAATAAAGACAATTTACAAAACTCCTAAAGCACAAATCATTCTCAATGGGGAACGACTCAAGAAGTCCCCACTCATTCAGGAACAAGACAGGGTTGTCCATTCTTACCACTGCTCTTTAACATACTGCTTGAGGTTCTAGCCCAAGCAATAAGACAGGAGAAGGGCATAAAAGGGATACAAATCGGAAATGAAGAAATTGACATGTACCTCATCACAAATGACATGATTCTTTATATATCAGACCCAAAGAATAGTATCAGTAACCTCTTGAAGGTGATTAATGCCTTCAGCAACATGGCAGGATACAAAATTAAAACACAAAAATCAGTAGCCTTTCTATATGCAGAAGACAAGCAGACAGGAAAAGATATCAGAGTGACTGTCACATTTTCTATAGCCTCAAAGAAAATCAAATACCTTGGAATATCACTAACCAAGGTTGTAAAGGACTTATATAAGGAAAATATTGAAACACTCAAGAAGGAAATAGAGGAGGATGTGAGAAGATGGAAAGAGATTGCATGCTCATGGTTAAGGAGAATCAATATAGTAAAAATGGCAAATCTGCCAAAAGTCATTTACAGATTCAATGCCATGCCGATAAAAATCCTAACCTCTTTCTTCACAGACATAGAAAAATAATCTCCAAATTTATTTGGAAGGTCAAAAGACCTCAGATAGCCAAAAATATTCTAAGTAAAAAATTCTACTCAGGAGGTATCACCATGCCTGACTTCAAAACATACTACAAAGCCATAGTAGCAAAAACAACATGGTACTGGCATAAAAACAGAAAGACAGATCAATGGAACAGAATTGAAGGCCCAGCTTTAATTGGAAGTAACTTCAGTTATTTGGTCTTTGGCAAGGGGGCCATCAATACACGCTGGGCCAAAGATAGCATCTTCAATAAATGGTGCTGGATGAATTGGATAAACACGTGTAAAAAAATGAAAATAGACCCACTCCTTTCACCATGCACAAAAATCAACTCCAAATGGATCAGAGACCTTAATATAAATCCAGTAACCCTGAACACCCTGGAAGAAAAAATAGGAGAAACTCTACATTAAATAGGAGTAGGGAAAAATTTCATGAGCAAATCTCCAGCAGCCCAGGAAATACGACAAACACTTAACCAATGGGACCTGATCAGGCTCAAAAGCTTCTGTCCAGACAAACAAACCATACTCAGAGCCAATAGACCCCCTTCAAATTGGGAAATGATTTTCGCCAGCTACAACTCAGACAGAGGCCTAATTTCCAGAACCTACAGAGAACTCAAAAAAATTAATAACATTAACCTAAAATGCCCCCTCACAAAATGGGGTACTGACCTCAACAGAGAATTCATGGAGGAGGAAACACAAATGGCCTTGACTCATCTAAGAAAGTGCTCAGCATCCTTAAGCATCAGGGAAATGCAAATCAAAACCACAATGAGATACCATCTTACCCCTGTCAGAATGGCAATCATAAAGAAAACCAACAACAATAGTTGCTGGCAAGGATGTGGGGGAAAAGGAACCCTCATTCATTGCTGGTGGGATTGCAAACTTGTTCAACCATTATGGAAAGCTGTGTGGAGACTCCTAGACAGAATGGACATAGAACTACCAATGGACCCAGGTATCCCACTACTAGGCATCAACAATATGCCACATCTCGATGTAGAAAATTCTGTACAACTATATTTATAGCAACTCAATTCATAATAGCCAAGTATTGGAATCAACCCAAATGCCCATCCATGGAGGAATGGACAGCGAAACTGTGGCATATTTACATGATGGAATTCTACTCAGCTGAAAGGAAAAATGACATATCGAAATTTAGGAAAAATTGTTATGACTTTGCGCAGATCTTACTAAGCGAACACTCAAAAGAACAGAGAATGGAACACCGCATACTCTCCCTCATATGCGGTCCTTAACCAGGATAACCGTTTTCTTTATGCAGACTAGTAGAAAGAACTGAGAGGTCATGAATGTGGGGTAAGGGAAGGGGGGAGGGGAATGGCTCAAGCATAAGGCCAAACCAAATTAGGTTCAAAAACATAAAATTCTCACGAGCATACTGTAACCTAAAAAGTAAGTAGTGGGCGTCAACTGGTAAGAGGGGCCATGAGTACTAGGGGAGAATGTCTGAGTCTGTGAACAATTGAGCAGTCTGACAGCCCCAGGTCCCGGCCACTGGTTCCTTCCCTCACTGAGCTGTTGACCAAAGTGACACATGAGGTTCCAAAAACAAGACAGGACACTATGAATGAAGTCTAACAACTGGACCCCTGGTGCCACTATGAAACATTAGGCAGAAAAATAATGTGATACATGTTATAGAATTCTAGCTAACAGAATAGAAAAATGACCGTCAAGGTGGGATTAAGAAGTGTCATGGGAGAGTCTCATTATGAAAAGAGAGATGAATTAAGCAAAGTCATAGAAGCTTAAATGGAAAAAGATATTAACTAACTTGTGAAATATGATCTCATGCATTTTTTAATAACTGCAGAGGTCTAACTGAGTTGCAAATGACAGGCACATGACTAAAGGTAGTGTAAGTAAAAACTGAAGTTCTCAAGAATAAATGAAGAAGAATGAGCAGGGATGTAAATGTTATTTGCATTCTCTCTACTTATTCATGATGTTTATTTGCTTACTCCACATGGAAGAAAGACAAACCTCAGAAAACCCCAAATCACATACCTTCAACTACATCCTCTAAAGAAGTAAAGTATCATTCCCCTTTTACAACAACTTTTTAAAAAATATTTATTATCCATAATTAGATACACTGAATGAATGAATAATATGTTGATGTCCCCAATTCTCTGATTTCCCTCTTCCCTGTCCCCAATCAGCTGCGAATCCTCCTCCATGGGCAAATTGGAACAACTTTTTAAAAAGAAAAGATAAACCTTCTGAGAAAAGACTGATTAACCTAACAAGGGTCACATGGCCACTCACTAATCCAACAGGACAGGAGAATTTTCTCTAGTTTATTGGTAACCTTCTTAGTCACAGAAATGCCATTTTTAGTAGGGGTACATGAATTATTAACTAGCCAACATCAATCTGTATCAACCAGACGAGTTGGTTGAGGGTGACATGTTAGAAGTCCTAACTTGGGCTGTGGCTATAGCTCAGTAATAGAACACTTGACTACAATGTGCAAGGACAGCAGTTCAACCTCCAGTACTACAAAGAAGCATTTTGGCTTGCTGACTAATGCCGTATTAACTGCAATAGGTTTATAGGAAGAGAAGGAGATATGAAGGATTCTTTTTTTCAGACGTCACTATTTGGTATCCACTAATATTTCAAATGGAAATATTAAATTATCACAAATACTTTTTTCAGGAGAGAGGTGTGTGTGTCTGTGTGTATGTGTGTCTGTGTGTGTGCCATTATTAAACGTGTTTACTTCTGTCCTCCTTACCCATGAGGGTTATATTCTAGGAGGGCACAAGGATACCTGATACTACAGATAGTATATGTTTTTCCAACTTAACTATTTGTCATACATTAAGGCTATAAGTTTTGCAGCTTACGTTGCAGCAGTAAAAATATCATGACTTCATTTATTTTCCTTTTGTATATATACACAAAATACATTTTTTCTGTATTTTGAGAAAAGTCTGGTTAACCTAACATGGGTCACATGACCATTCACTAATCCAACAGGACAGGAGAATTTCCTCTAACAATCCTCATAACATAACATAATATGTTTTTCCTATTAAGTGAAGATATTTTGCCTTTTAATGTAAAGGAAGAACTTCCTGACGTCTCTCTGGCATATCTCAATTGCCAGCATCACCATGTGTGTACTTTAGGGCTGCTGAGTAATATAATAATTAATTGAATATTTCTATACAATGAAAAAACTACTAAAAGGCTGATAGAGTGCTTGCCCAGCATTCACAAAACCCTGGGTTTGCCTCCCAGCACCCTATAAAACTGGCATGCATGAGGCCATACTAGGATACATGATACTTTATTTCAAATAAATAATAACTGTAAGATTGGACCCATATATTAGATGGCTCACTGGGTAAGAGTGCTTGATGAGCTCTATCAGTAGGACCCATATAAACAGGCCTGGTATGGTGGCCATGCTGGTAAGCCCATTACAGAGAAAGAGATAGAAGGATCACTGAGAATTGTCAGAAAGTCAGTGCAACCAAACAAGTGGCATGAACTCCATGTTCATTGAAAGATCTTGTCTCAAGGAATTAAAGTGGAAGAGCAGAGCCTCTGTGAACATGCACAGGAGGCACAACATGTGTATGCATGTACTCACAGAATATAACACTATCTATCTATATACACACATATATATGTATATAAATATATGCATACAAACTATATGTATATATATATATATATATATATATATATATATATATATATATATATATATATATTATACAATACCCCCAAAAAGGGAAAGAGACCACAAAGTGACTAAGGGGGAGGTAGTATATACAGCATGGATATGCTTGAACTGGAATGATTTATCTCCCAAGCAGGATGGAGCATAATTATGGTTGAGATTTCATAATACACAAAATGACATAATTTTTTAAAATTTTGAATTATTTATTTCTGAAATTCTCCATTTAAGATAAGTATATGTCAGTCACATATACAAATAAGCGTATAAAACATTCTACTTTTCACAGCATATTAAAAGCATTGCTCAATAGCAGAAATTTTGGTCGAGTTAATCTTGAGACAGCAGAGTCCAAGTCTTCTGAAACTTGTAGGTATCTTATTAAAAACCTGAAGAATATAGAAGTTCCAGTAAGTAGATTTAAAATGTTTGATTTCGTACTATTTGTAACTACATTCTCCAAGGTGAAATAATATTTCCTGAAACTCTGCACTTCATGGTTCAATTAGATATTTATAGCAACAGAAAAATTACTGAGATGTTTTACACAGGCACTGCTGACAATTACCTTGATATAAGAATAAATAATAAAGCCTAAGGGTGTTATCAGCTCCAAAGTAATTTTAAAGGTGCATAAAATATCCCTTCTTTCTTGGCATATGATACTTTACTATTGCCCTATGTTTAGTCTTCATAAAATATTCAACCTGTTCTTTCCCAAATATTGATAAAAGGTATCAATTACCAGAAGGAAAATCCATTTTCTGAAATTATGAGATTACCAAGAATAACTATAATTACACTTTTATTTAAAGGCAGTGGCAGAAAATAGAAGTCAAGCAATTTGAACATCTTAAGCCACACACTATGTTTTCCTACAGAGGATTTTAAAAATAAGAAGTAGACCTTGAGAGTCTTAGAGAAGCTTCAGGCAATACAAAAAAAAAAGTCAAACATTCTACTAGAAATCCCAGTTATCTTCAAAATTGCAACTTATCAGCCAGCATGCGTGACCTCCTTATTTAATACTCCTGGTCCCAGAGGTAGTGCACTTGAGTTTAGGCCTCAATTACTTGGTAATGTGTTTCCAGGGACAAGACAAGGCACAAATTTGTAACAATGCACCTTTCCCAACTCAGAAACTTTAAAAGTCTTTTTATTTTGGTGAGCTACAAGGGTATTACAGCGAGTGTACAGGAAGAAGTAAAGAAAAAGAGGAAGCTTTACCATAATGACAAATCTTCATTTCTACTTCCAAGAAAGAGCCAAATAGGAGAGCATTACAGTCTGAGCTGCCTGCATAATTTAGAATGCTCAGGGATGTGACCAGTCAGGAGCCTTGTCTCCAGAAAGTCCCACAGGATAGTTTCCAGGGGCAAGTTTGCACTCTTACATTAGCTATTTATAAAAGAATCATAAAAATAAAAGTCCTGCACCTGTCACAGATTAGTAATAAACTGTCAAATGCTTCCCCTTTTTACCTAAAATGCCTCCATATTTTTGGGCCACTTATAGAACTCTAATATGCAGAAAGTGGATACAGAAAATCAAATACTAAGATGAAAGGGAGAGGGAGATAATTAAAAGTGACCTTAGAGCTGTCAATAAATCTATTGTTGGAGACACATGTGAGTAGAAATAGCAGAGATAATCATCTTTTAAAGACTAGTTTTTCAAAAAGAGAATGACACACAGTGCTCTGTTTTTGTCAAAGTGCTGTCACATGTTTGAAATACTATTTTCCATCCAAACAATGAAAATGTTGACAAGTAAGCAACAGTAAACCACTAATATACTTGCAGTTACATTTCAATCTATACCTATACTTTAAAAAATAATGGATGGAGGAAAACCCTAACTGTACAAAATCATTTCACCATTTGAACTTCAAATCCAAAATAATAAATATAAGAAACAGAATTCTTGTAGAATTCTTATATTTCTGATGAATTTTTCTAGCAAATGTTCAAACCAAAAAGTGAAAATCACAAATGAGAAGGTGCATAAAAGACTTACATAAAATTTCAGAGGCATAAAATCAACAACATATTTTTCCAGCGTCACAATATAAATTAGCAAAAAAAAGAGTCTTCAGTTACATTGATTATAAAAAGTTGTAATGAACAGTGGGAAAGGGAAGAAGATGATATGAAAAAATAACATAAAAAACATATTTTAGAGGGGTCTTTAGTACTTGTCTCAGAAAATGATTCAAACTTAACTAAAATACCAGTGCTAAAGAAAAGAAAATTTAAAGACATGCGATGACATTTTATCACAGGTAATAAATCAGATTTATTAATGCATGAAGGTGAAGGTGCTGAAATGTCTTCCTCTCCCCACTCCCCAGCCATTCTCCATTTTCTTTTCCCTCCTTTGTAAGCCAATGGGTTGAACTCTATGGTCTTCATCAATGGCATCCCTTGCCTGCCAAAGATGAACAACAATAAAAGTGAGGAACAGAGTATTTCCAAATCTCCTTCCCTGATGGGTCACAAATAATTAAGATGTTCTAAGACCAAAGCTCCTGCCTGGTGTGCTTCTGTGTATTTATTCTTCTCCATGGCCCCAAATTATCATTTCCTCTCATTTCACAATCAATCCTAGCTACAGTAATAGTTTTCTGAAAAATCTATGACTTCTGGTTAAATACATTAAATCCCAAGGAAAGTAGATGAGGAGTCATGAAACATATCAGTTAGATATCAATAGTTTACAAGATAAAGTATATGCAACAAAAATATCAATGTGTATATATAATCTATCATAAAAGTGAAGGGAAGCATATTAGTCTTTTCTGGTTTTTGTTTGTTTGGTTTGTTTTTTTGAGGTAGCGTGTCACTTTAGGCCAGGCTGACCTGAAATTCACTATGTAGTCTCAGGGTGTCCTCTAACTTACGTTGATCCTCCTACCTCTGCCTCCCAAGTGCTGGGATCAAAGGTGTGCACCACCATGCCTGGCAGCATTTAAAATGGTAAGAGTTTTAAAAAGGTAAGAGTGAAAAAGACAAAATTTTAGGCAAAAAGTTATTTTTTAGAAAAATCAGGATGAAATTAATGACATAGAGATTATAAGAATACTAAATATTGTAACTCATTATGGACAATAAAAATAAAAATAAAAGAATAATAGAAAGATTAATGAATAAAGAGTTGGTTCTTTGAAAAGATAAACTAACAAAAGAAAACACCTAAATTAATAAAATTAGAGATGAAAGGGGTATTATAACAGATACTAATGAAATTAAGATAATCACTAGGAAAGTTTCCTCAAAAACTATATATAGAACTTTCAATTACTCAACCACGCACTATTGGGTATATACTCAAAGAAAAGGAAATGAGTAGGTCGAAGAAACATTGCCATAGTTTGGATTCCAAGTGTTCACCAAAGGCCAAAGTGTTCAGGCACCAGCTTGTGGTCCTAGTTGGAGATGGTAGAACCTTTAGGAGGCACGGATGAGTGGGAGGAAGTTAAGAGATATATCTTCCAAAAGTATATTGAGATCCCGGGCCTCCTGGCTTGCCTCCTGGCAGCCACAAAGTCATCAGCTTCCTCTGCCAATTTTCCCTGCTATGATATGCAATAAGGTGAGCACCCAATAAAGAAGTTCCAGAGCAATAATAATAAATTCTATCTTCTTTAACTTAGTCTCAAGTATTCTGTCACAACAATGGAATACCTACTAACACACTCATGTTCATTGCAACCCTATCATTAATTGTCAAGATATGGAATCAACCCAGGTGATATATATGATGAAAGATTATTAAGCTATAGAAAAAATAAAATCCTGTCACTTGTGGCCACTTGGATGAATCTAAAGGTTGCAATTAAATGAAATAATCACAGAAAGAATGACAAATGCCAAATGTTCTCATGCACAGGTAGAAAACAGTTGATCTATATACAAAAGGACAATCAGCAGTTAGCTGAGACAGGGAAAATTGCGGGGAAAATGATAGATGGGGGTAGTTAATAGGTATGAGGTGCATGGTATATAGGAAAATCATTTCTAATGTTATATAGCACAGTGGGGTGAATATGGCAGTCAATGATCTATATGTCAAGTTAATATGAATTAAAGATAAAATATATAATGATATCTTGAGATATTTTGGGGAAAAAAGGACACAAGGCATCTTGATGACCTTGGCATGGGAACTATATTAGTAAGTTACAAAGAAAAATAACAAACCTTAAAATGTGTTTTAACAAATGGGGATAACTAAAAGTTTAAATTACTGCTCAAGAAAAAAATAACAAAAGATATCTACAACATAAAATCTATAAAAATTAAAGATATTTACTGAATCAAGTATCAATTCTTGATTCAACCAATAGTCTAAAATCCAATTTTCAGAATCCAAGGTGAAAATGAGAAGTAAACTCACAGAAGAGGAACTCTGAAAGAATGACAAATTTACAAAAGCAATTAGAAAACCACATTGATAAAATGTATAATATATGTTAAATTGGTAAAATTATAAAAAACTGACAACACAGTGTAAAATTGTGGAAAATGAGAACTCTAATTCACACCTGGGGAAAAATTGTTTAGTGAGCTATTGAATAATATAATATATAAAATACTCTGAAGTTTGAATGAGCAGTTGCATCTGTATATACCATAAAAACTCTGGCAAATACAAATGGGGAAATATTCATTATTTATTGTAGCACTGTGTACAGGAATAAAAACTTACACATTAATGAGAAGCCAAAAAATATGGATGGCAGTTATTTAATTGAACATCATATAGGAGTCAAACTGAAGCAACAACATCAGGAAAATATAAAATATCCAATTGTAAGAACAAAACAAGTTGGAGAATGATTCACATAAATAAATAAATTGTTTATGATTACAAAGTGTATAAGGAAAGATTAAAAGAGCATGAAGGAGCTAAGGACAAAAATCAAGTGACAAAGCACTTCCCTAACATGTGCAAGCCTCATGGTTCCATCTACATCAGGGGCAGAACTGGAACACATGAAGATGTTAAACATTAAATTTAGAAGAATACCTCTGAAGAGAGAGGGAAGCATTGTGGAATTAGTAAAATTAAATAGGAAACTTAATAAAAAAAATCTGAAGCAAATATGCCAAAACTTGAAGATTCACTAAGACCAGCAAAAGGAATAAATAAGATAGATTTATAAACTATAAAATATAGTTATATTAATGATGGTTAAAGCCCTACTAATTAAAAATATCAAAAGAGCTTCCTTTGAATATGATATGCTGAAATAATCTTTGTACCACGCTAGTCCTCCGTAGTGATTCACTTATAAATCTCTGCACTATATTTTTTTCTGGCTCCTTAACACTGCTGTGTTACTCTGACTACTTAGAATATCTCAGCTTTTCATCTAGCTGGCAATTCTTTAGTTTTTAAGTATTAAGCTGGAATGTCATACCAGTGAGATATCCTTCCTCAATCTTAATACCCTACCCTCCAGGCCAGTTCGTTTTTATGATCACTGTGGGTGCTTGCCTTTATTGTTTAATTTAATGATCCATTTGCATGTCTGTAATTCCTCAAAAGATCATGTCTGATTCTTCTCCACAAAAGAGAAGCTAGCACATGAATGGCACCTAACAGACACTCAATACTTGCTACATGAAAAATGAAAAAGAATTGCTCAAGGAATGCAGCTATCCCTGTCAATCAAACATAGCCTGAAGGCATAAAATCCAGGTTCCTGGAATCCTGTCATCACGAATTGTCATCACAAAGGTATACATGATAGATCCATTTATCCTTCCTGCCTTATTTTTTTCTCTATCCTAACCAGATCAGTGCTACTGTCTCCTGCTTTCTTAAGTACTTCCAAACCAGTGTTAAAAGACCATAAAAATATATCAGAAACCTTCTCATAGTAATCTTACTATTTCTTAAAGGTCAGCCTATATCTAGGAGATGGTATATCCATATGATCTGAAATGTACATTTTTAAATGAAACACATCAAAGACCTAAAAAAGGATTTATATTCCACATTCATAGATACAAAGACTTAAGGTCCAGATATTAGGTCTTCCCAATTTTATCTAAATAAATAATACAACTCCTGTCAAAATCCCATGAAGATTTTTTTTTCCTTTGTGAGTATCAAAAGGCTGACTGTGAAGTTTCAATTGAAAGGCAAATGACACAAAATGGCTAACACATTATGAAAAGAGAAAAAAGTCAGAAGACTAACACTGCCAGACTTCACAACTTGCTATAAAGCAATAGTAAACAAGAAATGGTAGCATTTGTGAAATAAGAAATGCATGAATGGTCTAGAATACAGAACTGAGAAATAGACTCATATGACCAGTCAAGTGCTCTTTTGCAAAGTAAAAAAAAAAGGAAAGGAATAAAACTATCTTTTAAACAAATCATAATAGAATACATGGACATTTGGATACAAAAATACAATAAAAGATAAAAAATAAATCTATATGAAAACCTTAAACAGTTTAAGTGACATAAATTAAATAAAATAAATTGTAAACCTAAATTTAAAACATTTACATGAAATATTAGATTCCTAGAAGATAACAAATAGATAATCTAATGACCCTAGGAATGACAAAGGATTTTTAGATAAATCACCAAAAGGACAGTCCGTGAATAAAATCAATTGTTAAAGATTTCATTAAAATAATTTAAAATCATTAAAATCTGGATTCTACACTACTCACTGGTTCTTTCATTAAAAGAACCAATAAGCTTCTACTTTGTTAAAGAAACTATCAAGAAAATGAGAAGATAGGACAAGCCATGGACTGGAATAAATGGCAAAAGATCTATTTGTTTTGAAATGTGGTGCTCACCTAAAATCCCACCACCATATGTGAGACTGAGGCAGGAGGCTCATGTACTCAAGGCCAGCCTGAGCTACCTAGTAAGACCCTGTCTCAAAACAAAACAAAGAGTTATAAAATACTCAGTCCAAAATATACTCTTTGGATAAAACTTATAAAACATGCCTACTGATTTTAAATGGAGCAAAGATTTGCATGTATGTTTCATAAAAGAAATGCAGATATAAAATAGACATATTAAAAGATATTATGCATCATATGTTATCAGGGAGCTGCAAGCTAAAACAATTATACCTACAAGAGATTTCAAAATAAAGAAAAAAATTTTAAAAACACTAACAGAACCAAGTGCAAGGGTACAGAACAATTGTGATCTCAATATGTCAAAATAAAAACCAATAACAACAATAACAAGAGTGTAGAAGAACATGAATTCATTGATGGTGGGAATGTAAAATGGTAGTCCCCTTGGAAGACAGTATTAGAGCTTCTTGGAAAATCAAACATATCCTCATTATATAGTACACGTACTCAACTTCTTAGAATTTACCCAAATTAGTTAAAAAGTTGTGTCCACACAAAAATCCATACATGAATGTTTACCAAAGCTTTATTTATAACTGGAAAAACTTAGAAGCAGTCAAAATTTCCTTCAGTAAATGAATGTACAAACTGTGGAATAGTCATAGAATAAAAGGTCAGTTAATGCAAAAGAGAAATGAGCCAACAAGCCATGGAAAGACATCAAGGAAATGTATATGTACATTGATAAGTCAAAGAAGCCAAATTGAAAAGGTTAGGTACTATATGATTCTGACAACATGACATTCTAGAAAAGATAGAACTGGAAACGGAAATGATGAGAAGTTGTCAAAAGTTAAGGAAGAAGGAATAGAGCTTTGGTGATAAGCAGGTAACTGAAGGTACTCTGTATAATACAATAAAGGTGGATTTAAGTCATCCTTTATGTATGTATGTATATATGTATGTATGTATGTATATACATATGTATGTATATAGTCTCTTTTTATTCATACTCTGTACTTGTTGGTGATATGAGTTATTTGCTCTTCTGAGTGCTCTCACCACAATATGCTGCTTTGTCTGATGCCCAGAGCATATTGAAGCACATGGAAGCATATTGCCTAAAAAGCAAACCTTAATGTCTATCAATTTCTTTTCTTAAAGCTCATTCAGAAAATCAAGGATTCCAGGGTGCAAATGGTGACATAAATATCTCACTGTATTAGAAATGACACAACCTCACTTAAGTGTATGAAGAAAACCAAAAATTAAAAGTCAGAGGAACAAGAGCCAACTGAGATTTCCCAGAGGTCAGAGTGGAAACACTCTGAGATTTAAAGCAACAAAATATTATTCAATTATACTCAAAAGCTTCATATTTACTACAACAATTATACTCCAATGGAATTCACTCAAATTAGTTGAAAATTTATGTCCACACAAAATTTCAATGTAAATATTTGTAAGAGCATTGGCAAAATTTGGAAGCAACCAAGCTTTCCTTCAGTAGATAAATAGATAACTTAACTCTAATCCTTCCAAACAGTACACCATATTTATCATTAAATGTCTGCATAAAATGAGAAAATACATAGCAATTTCTCTCCAAAGAATACAGCATAGAAAGACAGCCAAAGAGAAACTTCACAGGAAGATCCCTGAAAACCATATTTCAATAGTTTATCAATCTCAATATCCTGTCTGATATAATATGTACTCCAGATTAGGTAATAAATATGACTTTTTACCTATGTGTGATCTTATTCCCAAAGATCCATAACCACTATCTAATCATGAAAAAATATTAAACACACACACAAATTGAGGAATATTCCAAAAAAACACCTTGCCAGTAGCCCTCAGAAATTTCAAATTCACTAAACATATGGAATATCTGAAAAATTCTCACAGTATAGAGTTGCCTAAGTATACATCATGACAAAGTAAATTGGTAATATAAGCACAATGGAATCCTGGAACATAAAAGGTGCATTACTTAAAAAATAAGGAAATGTAATGTGTGGAGTTTACTTAAAAATGGTCAATGTTGGCTCATTAACTATGAAAAATGAACTAGGCTATGTATATATTTACCTTAGGAGAAACTGAAGGCAGGTATATAGAAAATATATATACTTATTTTGTAACTTCTCCATAAATCTAAGTACTCCAGTCTAAAAACAACCCGATGATGAATGGAGAAACAGATGTGGTATAATGTGGTATATTCATGCAATATACTGTCATTCAACCATTAAAAGGAATGAGATACTGTTACATCCTACTGCATGGATGAATCTCAAAAAAATATTATGCTAGGTGAATTGAAACAGAAACAAAATTTCTCATCTTGTATCCTATTTATATAACATATTAAAAATAAGTAAATGAATAAAAACAAATTAAATCACAGACTTCCCGAGGTGTGGGAACAAAAAAAAAAAAAAGAAAAGTGATAGTTTAATAGGTACCAGTTTTCTTTTGGGGATTATGACTGTATTTTAAGATAGATAAATGTGATGGCTACACAATATATTCAATGTACTAACAACAAGCAAAATCACTTTTTTAATGTTTTTTTTTAAACAGGTTCACACTCTAGTCCAGGGTGACTAGGAACTCTCTGTAACGCAAATACTTTCTTCTCACCTACTACAACAATAAATAAAAATACTATTTCAATATAAAATTAAAGTCATTTGCTATACGGGGATAAATCACAAATATTAGAGAACATATGCAAAGCTATCATAATTGGCAAAAGATCTAAGTAAAGACATCATAGCATCTGAAAAAGACTAGGAAAGAGATAAAGGAACTGTGTTAGAACTCTGACTCTGGCTGCCACCTACATTTGTGTCCTTCATCCAATCAATTACCCTTCTGGATCCCACACTACTCATTTTTAAAAATAAAGATATGTGATCTTAACACTAAAATTTTGTGATTCTGTTTGTTCCTATTTGACTTAGTTTCTATCATATCTATGGGAATTCTGCAGCACAGGCTAGGTATGTGCTTACTCATTTGATTCTAAGTAATGATAGGTTATACCAAAATATTAATATAGAAGAAGCAGTCTCATGGACTTTAGGAAATATGAATATGAATGGAGACTACCTTTCCAGAGAGTCATTTGATATAACATACAAGTATGCATTATGCCCTGTGATTCAGGCAATCTAACTTCTAAGAATGTAACCTAAAGAACATAAACTTAAGGGTAAATGCACAGTCATTGTGATATCTTTTATAATGATTGATTATGGCAATTTCAATGTCCTTGAGTAGGAAAATAGTTAATAACATATGGTCCACACATACAGTATAACTAAAAAGATCAATTAAATTATAAATAAGACCTATAGCCATAAAAATGGAAATATCTAAAATATTGTGGGTGAGTAAAAATAGCTCCAAAATGGATAATATAACTTACTGTTTAATTCTGGCTCAGTAACTATGACTCTATAATCGTCCATGTACTGACTCAGTGACATTAGAATATCACAGGACTATCCTTGGATACAGAGCCCTCATTTGTAATATCGTTATAATGGTATTGACCACATAATGCTGGCCTGACTATGTAGTATAGGCAAGTTGGATTTTAGTATCTTGAAATAATTAGAATTTACAAATTTAAATTAGATCAATTATTAAAATAACTATTTACCTATAATAAAATCTACTATATATATGTATGTGTATATGTATAGAAATGGGGAAATGGAGATATCTACAAGACATACAATGAAATGTTACTGAGTGGGGATTTGTAGAATATTTCTTATTTTTTTAATTTCTAAAATCATGTTTTCCCTCAATACCAAAATAATTTGTAATAGATCAACCCACATTATAACTAAATATTAACTGCTTTATATTTGCATTGAATCATTATTACCATATGTCTACATTTCACAACAAAGTACTCTTTCCTTAAAGGCAAGCTGTTTAAACTTATTAACTTGAGAGTACATTCAAAATCTATTTCCTCAATAAAGTTATGATCCTCATGAAAGTTCAGACCATGTCTTTCTTCACTGTATTTGCAGCACCTAAACACAGTGTTTGGATCAGATAAATGTCCACAAACATTTAGTGAATAAATGAATCTAGAGGATAGCAATCCAGCACAGGGAATAGTGTCTGTTAAAAAAGATACATGTCAAAATATTTCCTGAATGTGTTTTTTTCTTGATAGACAAAGGCGAGAAGGTAGTAAGAGTCATGGAAAGCAGTATAATGTTACTATTGTTAGAGCCTAGAGAATGGGTATATGTTGAAACACAAGGCTTAAATTATGAATCTTCATCTACCATATTGGAAATTCAGACATAGGGCAATCATTTCCTAAAAGCTACTGAATCAATTCTATTTCTCAGATTTAAAAATAATAATTTAGTTTCCTGAAAGAATTAAAACTTAGTTTGTAAATTTGTTTCAATTTGCAAAAAACTAATTTTTTTAAAATATCACACTTATTTTTTTAATTCCAGACGGTGCAAAATTTGATTTATTTATCTAATGATCATGTATAATTTATTTTTTAATTTGCCATATCAAAAATATAAAAGTTATTAAAATATTTCAAATTTAAAGCAAAACTTTTTATGGCTCTCCTTTTTTTAAGTCAAGATCACATTAATGGCAGATAGTTTTAAAAAAGACAATAGTTTCGTACTTTCCCATGAGTCATTTCTAGTTTTCAGCTTTTATTAGCATGTGACATTCTGAAAACATCCTACAGAAGAAATAGGACATTTGGAATGGTGCTATCCTCTCCAGTGAGACAAGTTAACCCATGAGAATTAGATAAAGCAACCATGTAAAGTAACTACAATGTGTCAAAAGGCATACAACAATTGAAAATAAAATATTCAGGAAAATCTACTAAAGTGTGAACTTTAAGAGTTCATAGGAGAGTCATATACAACATAATGAGTTTTTGGGACCAACAAAGGACAATAGAATGGAAATGAAAATTTCTTATCGCATAGTACAGTCATAGCCATCATAAAGGGGTAGCACAAGGCATATTTGTGTGTTTTTAGTTATGATGATATAAACTGACTTTGCTGCTAGTCATATAAAAGTAGGAGACATACAATTATATAAACAATACTTGATAATGAAAATAAATATTCCCAATATGTATTTATATAATAGTTTCAGCCATTATTTGAGCTTATTCCTCCTACTTACATAAGTTTACTGTACAACATGATTCTGTATTACACTAGCCCCAGTCTTACACATATCATTTTTATTAAATCTCTTTGATTGTATCAAGAGTCCACATCAGGTAACTTACCAATACCATATAAATTTGAGTAATATACTCTATGATGTCAAAATTGTCTAATGGCACATATTCTCAGCATTAAGAAACAAATGGCTATAGTGGTCCTATCATATCCTCTCAATACTCCCCATCTCTGCTCCAGCCTCAGTTTTTAGGTAGGCCTAGATAAGTACCAAACATCTCTAATTTCCCCTGATAGGTATGTTAAAGAAACACAAATTCAGACAATTTGGCTCCTCTCCACCACACTGCCTCTATTCACAGGGTGGAAGTTCTACTTAAACTGGAGCATACTGAGTAAGCATGGATTTCTCTTGCCTCAGCTAGCATAAAGGATTGAGACTCTACATCAAGACGTGAAATATAAGAAGACAAGTTGCTACTATCACTACTCCACACCTTACTCATACAACCAGGCATGCCACTTCAGACACCTCCCCTTTATTTATAGTCCTACTGTGATAACACAAGAATCTCCCCAAGGAGAAAGTCAGGGTATAAGAACAAAGGTGGGGCTCTGTCTAAATAGACTAACTTTAACTGGAACAAAGCACCACAAAGTCCATGATTAATACCATTATTTGAAACAACAGCAACTTTGGTTGGTGAGTAATTAAAAGGCAGTTTGAAGTTTCAGAATACTGAAAGCAAAATACAAAATGAGAATAGTTTGAGTGAATCTATGAATAAAAGTGCTTTCCTAGAACAGAGGAAACCTGACTAGCATTACCATGTCCCTGGAAAGGGACTGGTCTTTAACTGAGATAGAAAAGTTATACCCCAAAGCACTGTAAGAAATATACAGAAATCATAGAGCAATTAATGGGGAATCAGATGAATGATATATTAACAGAGGTTAGACCAGCCACAAAGTTAATGAGTAGATCAGAGAAATGGACATTAAAAATAACTCAGGTAAACTTACAGAGATTTTTTTCATTGTTACTCAAGGAGCTCATCTTCACCCAAACCTGTTCCCTTTGAACAGCGGTATCATAGAAACTGTATTGAGACAATAGATTGACTGAAAAAAATCATCCCTGTCTAAAACAAAAAAAAATTGAGCAACAACAAAAAGACCTAGTACTTAGAAATGCTACAACATATCTAAAATGCCAACTTTTCAATAAAATTTATGAGCCATACAAAGAAAGAGTAACATTCTTGACTCAAATTCAAGGAAAAAAAACACACAGAAGCTGCCTTTAAGGAACCACAGGTATTGAACTTCTTAGACAACCTTAACTAACAACTATTATAATATATTTTCAAAGAATTAAAAAACAATCCATTAAAAACTAAAATAAGACATAAAGGCAATATCTCCTCAAAAACAGACTATCAAGAAAGGAAATAATTAATTTTAAATTTTCTTCTCTTTAAGTAATTAAAGTATCTAATGATTTAAAAAGAATTGAAGACACACATGTTGTCCTGCCTTTAATATATCCAAATGGAACAAACCAAATGGAAATTCTTGAGTGAAAAGAATAATAACATGAACAAATAATTTATAATAAGGATTCAACAGTAGTTTAGAGCTATAGAAAAACTAGGAGAGGTTTATAGAGAATAATGAAAATTGAACTGTGTCAGACAAATTTGGAAAACAATAAATTCAACAATATACATGTAATGGGAATACCTGCCCCCATAAAAGGAAGAACAAAAAGCAAAACAAATTAGAAAATATTCAAAGAAATACTTTCTCAAAGAAAGCTTCCCAAGTGTGATACAAAGTCAACATAACTACAATATGAGCAAACTGCAAGTGACAATCAAGCCTTATTTGTTTCCTGTCACTGTAAAGTCAGAAGCCACAGGAAAATGTACCAGCCCTCTCGTGTTTCCCCACTTGATAAGAGCACTGGCAATATGGTGGCCTTGCATACAGACAGGTTTATCTCACTGCTGAGCCCCTAACAAAAGGCTCCTGCCATTTTTGGAAACTATGGGAGGTTAGGAAAGGGAGATGAGGAAAGAATGGAAATGTACTGAGATGGTGAGAAAACGTGCTTCAGCAGGTTGCTGGATGGAAGTTCTTGCACTAGAAAGTCACATATGCATGGCTACCCAGAGAAACTGAGACCCACCAAATCCCGAAAGAAACATGTGATGCCTTGGCTGTACATAATAAAATGCATCAAATGTAAGGTAAACCAAAAGTACTGATAGGTGATATTACATTAGAAACTATGGAAGCCAGAGGAAAACATAAAGTTTTCACAGACAAAGTCATGAATCTTGAATCCAACAAAACCATGTATTAAGAATGAAGACTACATAAAAGCATTTCTGAGTAAAAATTGAGGTTATTTAGTGCTAACAAAACTTCCTCAACAAGGAAACCTTTAAAGAAGTCCTTTAAGCAGACAGCAAGTTATAGCAGGCAACAATAGAAAGCAGCATTTAAAAAATGAAGATCAAAATCAAATACCAAAGGTAAATAATCATGAAACACTCCCAGGCACCACAAAAAGCTGAAAACAGAGTGACACATGTATCTGTCAATTGTTTTCAGAAGCAAGACTCTCTGGTCACTACCTTCCCCACATATGTGAGCAAATCAATCAATAAATATTTTCTAAGTGACAGAACTAAAAGAAGAAATGGAGCTAGAGATATGGCGCACAGGTGAAAAGCACTTAATTACAAAGCCTGACAGTCTAGGTTCTATTCCCCACAAGCCACTTAAAGCCAGATGCACAAAGTGGAACATATATATGGAGTTCATCTGTAGAGGCAAGGGGCCCCAATGGCCTATGGCCTATTCTCATCTTCTCTCTCTCTCTCTCTCTCTCTCTCTCTCTCTCTCTCTCTCTCTCTCTCTCTCTCCATCTCCTTGAAAATTAAAATAATTTAAAAATATAAAAAATTAAAAACACATTAAAAATATTTAGATACTTCAGTAGTTTTTTAATGATGGCTATAGCAATTAAGAAAACAATGATATAGAAAGCTTAAATAACATAAAATCAATAAATCTGAATAATATTCCAAGAATGTCATACTTAGCAGTGAACATAAAAGATTCTCCATGGTATATTCTATAGGTAATACTTATATATTATTGCATGATAAATTTGCTCAAAATTTAACAACAGAAAATAAGAAATATTTATTATTAAATATCTTCTTTGGGTCTCTGAGATAAACACTTTTCTCTACTGGGTGTCTGCTGAGTGAAAGTATCTTTGAGTATCTTAAATTCCTGTTGTCCATGAGGTCTCAACAACATATCCTGTTTCATCTCTAGAACTAGGTATTTCTGAATGTACCCTGAATTTACCTTTATATGAAATAATATCTACAATAACTTGCCATCGGTGAAGTTTGTAGAAGTTTTAACCCACCAAATTCTGGATCATTCATGTATAGTAGTCCTTAGCCATATTCACTCAATTGTCCTTTTTTTATATATAAAAACAAAAAGCAGTGACAATGTTGCTAAACTTTCCATCGCTAGAATTCTCTTCTCCAGTTTCAAATAATGTTTCCTTTCTCTATTCCTTAGCCTGAAACCTACTTAACAATATATTGAGTCTATGTTTTCCTCAGTGTTTGAAATTTCAAAGATACTTGTCTGGAATCTTTTCTGTAATAGTAAGAGACAGTGACGTTCAGATAAATATGCAACAGAGACTTTTTGAACATTTACTTAATGAATCCAAGAGTCAGGCTAAAAATAAAATAAAGGAATTGGTACCATATCATAAAGTATGCCATAACCAACCCTAATAAAGGTTAAAACCAATTTAAAAAGAAAACCCTTAGAAGTCCATACATGTGATTCACTGGCATTGTGCTTATCATATACAAAGCCCTGGGTCTGATCCCCAGAAACAACCCTTTGACAAAAAGGCAAGCCACAGTTTAAAGGTTTAATACAAATATTAAAAAAAAAATTCATGGGCATTTTCCCAGAAGGACTCAATGGACTCAGTTTATTACAGTAAAAGCATGCAAAGAAAAATCAGCCAAGTGTTGTCTGTGGGGGGAGGGCTGTGGGGAGTATAACAAATGCAGGAGGAGAGCATCATTGGATTTGCAACACAGTTTTGATACTTGGAAATGGTCATGGGCAGTGTGAAACAGGAATATTGAGTTAGCTGCATGTAGGCCCAATGGAGCCATGAGGATGAACCATGGGTTGCAATGAAGACCCAGTGGAGATGCCAGGACTATGGGGGATGGCTCTGCCTGCATAGAATGAAGTTTTCCTGGACTGTGAGTAGCCCCCTGAGGGGTGGAATTGGAACTCCAGATACTGGTTAGAGTTGTTTGACTTTGAGTTAGGAATTTGATGTTCCCCTAATTGTTTTAAATTTTGTATTGTATCAATCTGTCTTTGCTATGCCCAATGCTATCTTTTGCATTGTGAATTTATTCTGTGCCATTAGTAGTAGTAGTAGTAGTAGTAGTAGTAGTAGTAGTAGTAGTAGTAGCAGCAGCAGCAGCAGCAGCAGCAGCATTAATAGTTGCAGTAGTAGTTGGGCTCAGTTAAAGACCTTAGATTATGGGGATTTTTCAATATCATTGGGAAGGATAAAAATTGAGGGAATTTTAGAAGTTGGACTGAATGCATTGCATTTTACATTGTGTATGTTATCAGTTTATGGGGTCTAGTTATGGATTGTGGTGGTTTGATTCAGGTGACCCCATAAACTTATGTGCTCTCAATGCTCGATCCCTAGCTGATGGCAGTTTTGGAATTGGAACCTTGTTGGAGGTGTGTTGTTGGAGGCAGGCTTATGGGGGTTATAGCCAGCTTCCCCTTGCCAGTTTTTGTCACACCTCCCACCACTATATGCAGTGCTGTGGCAGACCTAGGTGATGTCCAGTCTCTGTTTAGGCTATTGTTTTTCCTGCCATCATGCAGCTTCCCCCTCAAGTCTGTAAGCCAAAAATAAACCCTCTCTTTCAAAAGCTGCCTTTTGGTCAGGTTCTTCCTGTCAGCAAAAAGAAAGTTGAATAAAACACCACTATAGTTTTCTTTTTGTGTTTATACTTCATTTTGGTTTCTGTGTGCTATTTCTTGTTTTTGTTTTTGTTTTTTCTTTAGCCTTTTCTTTCAATTTCCCTGCCAAAAAATACAGTCTTTTTTGGTTACAGGAACTTTGAACATCAGCCTTCTAAGAGATATAAGTCCAAATTATTGGTTAGCATACTTTCATCTTTTGATTTTATATCTACCTTTAGCAAAAATTCTCTCATCCTCCCAAACTCTATTTTCCCTTTTTCCCCCAACAGTTCCACATTCTACTCATGTTCCCCTCTTTTATTTTCTATTTACCAGCCTAATACTACCTATTTAACATAGGGAACATTTCCCCCTTCTTTACCCTTTTTCTCCTTCAAATCTACAATTAGTACATGTAATAATGTCTATATTCCCTTACCCTATAAAATGATTAGCACTTAAAAAGTGATTGTTTTAACCCTCTCAATATAGTGACTGTTATTATAGGAAATACTGTATGTGATGTAGAAGACTAGGGATAGGGTTTGATGCCCTGAAAACCAAAATAACTTAAGATGACACATAACCCTGAATGTATCGATCATCTCAACTAAAAGAATGGTGACCTAAGTTAAAAAATATAAAACATTTTCAACCAAAAAGTTGACTTCTGGTCTGAATGTCCTCATGCAATAAGACAAAATAAAACAACAACAATTAAAACATTATAAAAAATCAAGACAATATGTCTCCTCCAATAACTACCAATCCCAGAGTGATGGTCTCTGAGGACAGAAACTTAGGTGAAATTCCAGAAAATGAATTTAAAAGAATGATGATAAGTATGTGCAAAGAAATGAAAGAATTTGAAGAGTATACAATCAGCTGATGGAAAAAAGGTCAATGAAATGAAATGCAATAAAAGATTTAAAATTTAAAATATGTGGGTAATGAAAAAGCCAATAAAATCAAAATCCTAGGTGTAAAGCTTCACCCACAGAATAAACTAAGCAAAAGAAAGAATATCAGGGCTTGAAAATAAGGTAGAATAATTAATATGTTTATCCAAAAAAATGAAAAAGTTGAAAGATATGGACAAACAATGTAAGACCTATAAGATACCATTAAAGGTCCAAATCTATGAAGAATGGGAAGAGAAGAACATGATGTCTTAGAAAAAGAGAATATTTTTTAATACATGAATAGCAGAAAATGTCCCATATCTTGGGAAAAAGATGTTGATTCAGGTGCTAGAGACATATATAATGCAAAACAGAAAAGACCAGAAGAGAAATCCCACATACCACATCACAGTTAAAACATTAAACACACAGAAAAAAGAAGGATACAAACTCCAGGGCCATTAACCTAACAGCTAACTTTTTAATAGAAACTTTAAAAGTCAGAGGGGATTAATGATATATTACAGAGCCAGGCATGGTGGTGTTGTACGCCTTTAATCCCAGCACTTGGTAGGCAGAGGTATGAGGATTGCCATGAGTTCAAGGCAACCCTGAGACTACATAGTGAATTCCAGGTCATCCTGGGCTAGAGTGAGACCCTCACTCAAAAAACCAAAACCAAAAAAAAAAAAAATTTAAGTCCTGAAAGACCAAAATTGCCAACCCACCCCCACCACTATACCTGGCAAAACTATGTCATAATTACATATTTAGAACTGAAAGAAAAACTTTTCATGATAAAATATAGGCTAGAAACTATGACCACTGAGACTCCTCTCCTGAGGATACTGGAAGGAATACTTCAGAGTGAAGAAAAGGATAAACACATCCAAGATGTTATAGGGATGATAAATGATGCTAGGATAGTTGGTAAACAACTAAGGACTAAGGAAACATCAATTACTATAAAATGACAAAATTGAGCTGCTATAAACATAGTTGCATAAATGTCTCTATCCTGAGATGTGACATCTTGCGGGTAGATGCCTAATAGAGGGATAGCTGTGTCCACTGGTAGTTCTATGTCCATTCTGTTTAGGAGTCTCCACAGTGCTTTCCAAAGCGGTTGAACAAGCTTGCAGTCCCACCAGCAGTGAATGAGGGTTCCTTTGTCCCCCGCATCCTCTCCAGCAACTATTGTTGTTGGTTTTCTTTATGATTGCCATTCTGACTGGAGTAAGGTGGTATCTCATTGTGGTTTTGATTTGCATTTCCCTGATGCTTAAGGATGCTGAGCACTTTCTCAGGTGAGTAAAGGCCATTTGTGTTTCCTCCTCTGTGAATTCTCTTATTGAGAGCAGTGCCCCATTTTGTTAAGGGGCAGTTTGAGTTTTTGCTATTAATTTTTTTGAGTTCTCTGTAGGTTCTGGTGATAAGACCTCTGACTGAGTTATAACTGGGGAAAATCATCTCCCAGTTTGACGGGAGTTTATTGGCTCTGAGTATGGTATTTTTGTCTGTCCAGAACTGATCAGGTCCCACTGGTTAAGTGAATGTTGCACTACCTGGGCTCAACCAAAATGCCCATCCATGGAGGAATGGATAACAAAATGGTGGTATATTTACACAATGGAATTTTATTCAGCTGAAAGTAAAAATGAAATATTGAAATTTAGTGAAAAAATGGTCTGACTTGGAGAAGATCTTACTAAGCAAACTCTCAAAAGAACAGAGAGAGTCAAACACCACATATTTTCCCTCATATGTGGTTCCCAACCAGGTTGACTGTAAATTCTACACAGACCAGTTGGGAGAAGTGAGAGTTTGTAAAGGATGGGGGAGGGGGAATGGGACGACTTAAGCAGGAAGCTAAACCAAAAGTGGTTCAAAATAATAAAATCCTCATGTGCATACTGTAATCTATTGAGCAAGTAGTGGGCATGGTCTAGCAAGAGTGGCCATGAAAAGAAGTGGAAAGAGTCTAAGCCTGTGAAAAATTGATCAGTCTGGCAACTCCTGGTCCCAGTCACTGGCTCCTTTCCTCACTGAGCTGTTGACCAAAGTGAACCACGAGGTCCCTAAACAAGACAGGATTCTGTCAAAGCTCTTGAATGCCCACCCTAGGCCTTAGGTAAGATCCTGTTGCTAAAGAAACAACAAAAAGCCGTCTATCAGAATTGAGAGACCCTGCAAGGTCCAGAACCATAACCATCCACCAGAAGGTAGTTAGTGCAGTGCTGGAAGGCACTGCAAAAGCTGCCAAGAGAAACTGTTCAACAATAGCTGGAATAAACAGAGACCACTGACATGAAATGCAGCCTGCCACCATGAGTAGGCTGAACACACTTCCTACTGGGAGAGAACAGAGAACCATGAAAGGAGCACTTGTGCAATGGAGGAGCCAAAGCCTGGGGGAGAGGGGCAATCAACAGCTTTTAATTCAGCCAAATAATCCACTTAGTTATGGGAAGACCTTAACTGGAACTGGGGACTCAGGATGAAATGCACCAGGAACCAAAATCTTGGGCCCCCAAAGAGAAATGCACTATACGAGTGATTGACAAAGAGACTATTAAGAATAGAATCTAGCTAATTCAGAAATATGTATCTAAATTAACCTATACTGATATCACTCTCCAATGGAGATTCTGTTTGTATTTTTCAGAATGCAGTAAGAGAGCTATGTATCCTCCAACCCTGCCAACAAACCACAGGCCTATAGCTGACATCTGCATGAGAGATTAGTGACACCAGATCTTACATGAAGGAGCCATATAGAACCCAGCAGAGAGTGGTGGAATAAGCAAAAGACCCACAACCACAGCCAATCAGTCAACACAGGATAAGCCAGCCAGACACCAATGACTTCAACACAACCTAAAGCAGTACATAGGCCCCTAAGACCTCAACAATAAAGCATGATGAGTTTTAAGTCTACTTCTTATCTCTACTGACTCTTATTACTCACCCACCATGACGCAAGGAACTGAGGGGAAGGGGGGGTGGAAAGGTTGTAAGAGCTATGGTGGGGGAGAACTCCCAGAGACATTGATCCCCTCAGTAACAACATACAAATGGGGGTGGAACCTTGTTGTATCCTAGGCTATCCATAACCCCCTACCCCATGGACTGATCCAGACTGCCCACAGAGGAGGACAGATTGGGGACAGGGAAGAGGGAAATTGGGGAAATGGGGATACCCACTCATTATTTGCTCATTCAACGTATCTAATTATGGATAATAAAAAATAAAAATAAAAATAAATAAAATGACAAAAATTAATACACTATTCACTAATAACCACAAATATTAATGGTTTTAATTTCCCAATCAAAAGACACAGAATTTCTGGGACTAGTAGTGGATCACGCCTTTGATCCCAGCACTAGGGAGGCAGAGGTAGGAGGATCCCTATGAGTTAAAGGCCAGCCTGGGACTAAAGAGTGAGTTCCAGGTCAACCTAGGATAGAATGAAACCCTACCATCAAAAAAAAAAAAAAAAAAGACACAGACTAGCAAACATAATTAGAAAATAAAGATTCATTTAAAAATTAATGTCTTCTAAATTTATTTTCTCCTTAATCTGTTTGAAATAGCCTTATCTTTCTAATTAATTTTAATTTGAAGTCTATTTTCATCAGATATAAGATTTCTTGGTTTATATAGGTCATAGCTATGGTTTAGATCTTACAGTATAGATTTCTCATATAGATTTCCCTATACAAGTTTTAAAAATAATTTTTATTTATTTATTGGCAAGCAGAAGAGAGGCAGAGAGAATGAGCACAACAGGGCCTCCAGCCATTGCTAAAGAACTCCAGTTGCATGTGCCACTTTGTACATCTGACTTTACGTGGGTACTGGGGAATCAAATTCTGATGGTTAGGTGTTGCAGTCCACGACAGTAACTGCTGAGCCATTTCTCCAGCCCTGCAATGATTTTTTAATGTTGATGTGAACAAATATCCAACAGAAACAATGTTATAAAAGAGAAGGGTTTTTTTTTTTATTTGTTTTGTTTTGGTTTAATTTTTTTTTTTTGTGGTTAATGACAGTGCAGTCCATCATAGCAACAAAGGCACAGAAACTGGGATTGCTTGATCAGTGTGAGGAGTTTGTAGAAGCTTATCACAAGTGAGTAACCAGACAGCAGAAAGCTTCTTAGAAGTAGGGCCAAGTGATAAACCCAGAAATAATTAACCCAGTTTTGCAACTAGGCTGGGGGTCTGTTGTAAAGCTTGTGGGGTCAACTGTTGGAAAAGTGATGACTTTTGATGACTTTTCTCCCCCCTCCACACCCCTCACATAGCAACTTCCTATATAAGGCAGCTAGCCAACAGAGTTTCCAGCTCAGTTCCAGCTCAGTTTCAGATTGATTTCTCAGTGTCCTGCAACTTAATCACATGATATCTTTGGCAATAGGATCTTACCATCTAGTTCTAAAGGGCAAACAAGAGCACTTGCACTAACCTATATAGTTTTGGGAGCCTCCAGGGCATTTCTGCACAACTCACATGGAAGTATACCACCTTGGCACTGGAATTTTTCTATAATAACCTATGATTTCTGGGAATTGCATTATCTACCTATGAAGGATACTTCTGCTCAAACCATGTTTTTATTATATTGTTTTTATAAACTAACAAAGTAGTAAGTTTCCAAATGGCTTTTTTCCTATTCCCACATAAATTTTCCTCCCTGAGTATTCCACTCCACTATCAGATATTCTACTTTAGCTTTCCCTTAAGCCTTCCCTCATTCTTCCCCCATTTCATGACTCCTCTCTAGCTTCTTATCTCTACTGACTCTTAATTCAAAATTATATGAATGTAAAAGTTAGAAGTTTAGAAATGTATACAAGAGAGAACATGTGACATTTGTCTTTCTGATTACTGGGTATATCATATATTTTTTCAAGATCAATCAATTGTACTTCAAATTACATAATTTCATTTTTCTTCATAGCTGAATAAAACTCCATTGTGTATATTAGACACATGTTGATTATCCATTCATCAGTTGATGGACATCTAGACTAATTTCATTTTCTAGGCACTGTGAACTGAACAACAATAAATATGGGTGAACAAGTATCTCTGCATTAAAGCATAAAACCTTTGAGTATATACCCAGGAGTGGTATAGCTGAACCATATGGTAATTGTATTTTTACCTTTTATATAAAACTCCACATTGATTTCCACATTAAATATACCAGTTTACACTTCTAGGAACAGTGCAAAATGATTCTCCATTCCCAATGCCCTCCATAGCATTTGTTCATTTTTGATTTCTCGATAATAGCCCTTCTGACCAGAGTCAGATGGAATCACAAAAAAGAGTTTTAATTTGCATTTCTCTGACAGCTAAAATTATTGAACACTTTTTGAGTAAATTTATTGTTAATAAGTAGAAACACTGTATGAACAAGTCTTGAGTTGGTACCCCCATTTCCCTTCTCCCTGTCCACGATCCACTGAGGGCTCTCCTCAGTGGAATTGCTGTAACACTCCATGGGATGGAGGGCTATGAATTGTGTAAGCAATAGCCAGGTTTTTTTTTTTTTTTGGAGGGAGGCAATGCCTCTGGATATTACCCCCACCTTGGCTCTTATAAACTTTTTATCCCCTCTTCTGCAATATTCCCTGAGCCATGGCGGGTGAGTTTTAAGTCTACTTTACTATTGAGCTCTTAAGGGTCTCTGGGTTTCTGCTTTGGGCTATTTTGAGTATCCTTGGTGGGTGTCTGTCTCCATTACCCTTTCATAGGTTGTCTGGCTTGCTGTGGAAGCTGCACCCTTGCTCATCTCACAACTTCTATGGTTTCATTAGGGCCCTAGATGATGTGTTAGAGGTGATTCATCTGCTGCCTGGGAGTAAGCCATCATCTCAGGTCGTCTTGGTGGAATTAAGTTGTCCATGTTTCTCACTACCTTATGAAAACTACAAACAGAATCTCCAAAGGAGAATGAGGTCAGAATAGGTTGAATGGGAAAAACATTGTTAATTTGGCAAGATTTAAATGGGTGTAGCCTCTCAGTATGCCCATGTTTAGTGAGGGCTTCCCCTTGGAGTCTGGGTTTTTGGTCTCCATAAAAATTTGGCTTAGATCCCAGTTCTAGCTAAGGGTTTCTTGCCATTGAGTGGATCTCTGAGCCCACCAGGGAGTCATTAGGTTATCCACCTAGGTTAAGGGCCATTATTACACAGGTGAGTACTTCTTGCCTTGCTGGTCTCTGCCTTATTGCAGTGTCCTCTGCATTCTCAGACCATCGGTTGCTATTGTATAGCAGTGACCCCTGATTTTTCCGAATATCACTGACCAATTTCCCCTGGAAGCTCATGTAGTGCCTTCCAGCAAATCATATGGGATCTGGCTTCCTTTCTAGATCTCTTCTGTTCTGGTCTCTTGGTGCTGGGTGACAGCAGCCTGTGGTATCTTCAGCAATAGGGTCTTATCATTTGCCTGGGCCAGGTAATCAAGAGCCTTGATATAAGTCTGTCTTGTTTTGGGGACCTGGTAGTTCTCTCCAATCCATAGCTCAGTGTGGGAACTAACCAATTTCTGGGACAGAGAGTTGTAGGCCACAGCCACTTGTACTAGGGTTAGGCTTGCTCCCACACTATTCAGGGCCCTTCTGACTGGATGATGCCCCCATCTTCCCCAAGACCTTACTGTACAAAAGTAAGGATTCTATGTTATTAATTCACTATGGATTTAGTTTTCTGTATATCTCCCCACCTACCAATTCGTCCCCTCCCCCAAATTCCCTCCAACCCTGGTGTCTCATGATTCACATGTCAGATTTGCATACTATTCAAGATGAAACTTATTAGGAACCACAGATGAGGGAGAATGCATGGCTTTTGTTTTTCTGTTCTCTGTGATTTTGTTGAGTATGGTCTGTTCCAGGTCTATCCACTTTCCTGCAAATTTCATCATGTAATTTTTCCTTACTGCTGAGTAGAATTTCATGGATTATATGTACCACAACTTTAATATCTATTCATCCAGCAATGAGAATTCTGGTTGGTTCCAAGTCTTAGCTATTGTGAATTAAGTAGCTATAAACATAGTTGAGCAGAAGTCTCTGTGCTGAGGCTGGAGAGATTGCTCAGTGGTTAAGGCACTTGCCTCCAGTGCCTAAGGGCCTGGGTTCAATTCCCCAGGACCCACATAAGCCAGACTCACAAGGTGGTGGCCCTGGTGCTCTCTCGCTCTCTCCCTCTCTCTCCCTCTCTCTCTCTCTCTTTCTCTCTCTCTCTCTTTCTCTCTATGTATCTCTGCTTAAAAATGAATAAATAAAATATTTTTTAAAAAAAGAAGTCTCTGTGCTGAAGCCAGGAGCCTTGAATGCAGATGCCCAATAGAGGGATAACTGAATCCTTTGGTAACTCTATTTGCATCTTTTTCAGGAGCCTCCACACTGGTTCCCATAGTTATACAAGTTTGCTTTACCTCCAGCAGTGAATAAAGGTTCCTTTTTCCCCACATCCTAGCCAACATCTTTTTTTTTTTTTTTTTGGATAGATTTTAATGATTGCCATTCTGACTGGAGTAAGATGACATTTCATGGTTGTTTTGATTTACATTTCCTTGATTAAGGATGTTGAACATTTTCTTAAATGGGAATTAGCCATTTGTATTTCCTCTTTTGTGAATTCCCTATTGAGTTCACTGCCCCATTTTTTTAAGTGGGGTGTTTGATGTTTTATTACTTAATACTTTGAGCTCTTTATAGGTTCTAGATATTTGTCCTCTGTCAGTAGTGTAGCTGGTGAAGATTTTCTCCCAATCTGTTGGTGTCTGTTGGCTCTGTGTATAGCATGCTTTTCTGTACAGAAGCTTTTTTAGCTTGATGAGATCCCATTGGTTGAGTGATTCTTGAATTTCCTGGGCTCTTGGGGTATGGTTCAGGAAAATTTTACCCACTCCTATACTGTGAAGGGTTCCACCTATTTTTTTTTTCTTTTCAAGTTTTTAAGGGTTTCTGGTATTATATTATAGTCTTTAATCCATTTGGAGCTGACTTTTGTGCATGGCAAGAGGAGTGGGTCTAACTTCATTTTTTTACAAGTGTTTATCCAATTTGTCCAGGACTGTCGTAGTCAGCCACACGCTGCTGGGATGAATCTTCAAATCAGGCATGATTTGGGGAGGAAAATTTATTGAACAGATCTAGAGGAAGTTAAGGAAAAAAGCTGGCCCCTTTTCACAGATCCAAGCAGAGACAGAGACAGAAACCCAGCACCAGCACCAAGCAAGCACACTGTAACATACTGTAATTCACAAAATGCAGAACTTCAGGTCAGGGTTCAAGCTCTTCTTTTGCATATCTATCCTTAGTATTTTACATCCAAATTAGAAAGGGTCAGTCCCCAGGAGGCTAGGTCAAAGTTGTACTTCCTCTAGCCAGAAGCCTGGAGACAATAATTTTAATAAATCCTTAATTCTTTTGGGGGACATTATTCAAACTACCACAATCCATCCCTGGCCCCCAAAAGAATTATAACTATATTATGTTTAGTCCAACTTTAAAGATTCCATAGTCTTATCAACTTTAAATTTTGTAAAATCAAAACAAGTTACAAAATTTTAACATCGAATGGCACAGAGCAAACATTCGCAACTGCTATGAGGCATAATAAGGAAAGACTGGGCCGAGGCAAACTCAACAACCATCAGTAAACATCCATATCTGCAGTTTAAGTCCCACAGTACAGCCAGTGACTGACAAGTCTCTGGATTTTTTAATTTTGTCCTTCCAGCTTGGCTGAGTACTTGGGGAAATTTCCATCCCAAGCCAACAATGCTCCATGGTAGTCCTTGCTAAGTCCTGGTACGTCGACATCTTCAGGTCTCCATTGCAAACCATGGTCCCCCTTCCAATGGCTTCATTTGCCAACCAGGGACTCCATGCCCTGTTCCAAATACCGCATCTCAGCAATGGCTCCTGGAACCGTGTGCACTTCACAACCCATTCCACGCATGCATTCCTCATGCTTCCAAAAGTAGTACCCAGTATGCAGGACACAGCCATGTTGTTAATTCAGGGACAAAATAAACGTAACCTTGAAGAGCAGATTTTTTTCTTTCGGGGATTTCCTTCCCAAAGAGTTTGCACAGTCCATCTTTCTGTCCTTGCTGGGTGGAAACACCTCAGGCACCTCACCATTGTTTTAATGTAAAGCAGTTGGACCATAATCAAAAGCCAGTCTCTGGGCGAGTAAGTTAACTTGCTTTGAGGTTTTTCCAACTTCAAATCTTAAATCTCAGTCCCATATCCATAGCCAAGCACACAGTCCATTTTTTAAATTCAGCCTTGGTTAAACTCTCTGGGCATGGGCAGTAGGACGCATCCACCCCTTGGCCCAGGCATACATTTCTATTAAGGTTTTCTGCAGTCTCTCCTTCCCCTTAGAAAATTCATAAGCCAAGCCTCCAAATACAATTCTCTCTGCACTGAGCATTTCCAAATTCTCACCAGAATAGTCCATAAAACTTGGCTTACCACTCTGGAAGGCATCTTCAGTTGCAAGTACCAAGTCCATGTCCATTCCTACAGCACACAAGTTCCAAAAGATCAAAATCCACATGGTCAGATTCATCTCAGCAGATCACCCCACTTCTGGTACCAAATCTGTCATAGCCACACGCCGCTGGGATGAATCTTCAAATCAGGCACGATTTGTGGAGGAAAATTTATTGAACAGATCTAGGAGAAGTTAAGGAAAAAAGCTGGCCCCTTTTCACAGATCCAAGCAGAGACAGAGACAGAAACCCAGCACCAGCACCAAGCAAGCACATTGTAACACACTGTGATTCACAAAATGCAGAACTCCAGGTCAGGGTTCAGGCTCTTCTTTTGCATATCTATCCTTAGTATTTTACATCCAAATTAGAAAGGGTCAGTCCCCAGGAGGCTAGGCCAAAGTTGTACTTCCTCTAGCCAGAAGCCTAGAGACAATTAATAATTTTAATAAATCCTTAATTCTTTTGGGGGACATTATTCAAACTACCACAAGGACCAAGAAGAGGCTCTGTGCAATGAGGCTTGGCACTGGAGAGTTTGGGTCTGCACTGGGCAGTGGTGCAGGGCAAATGGGTTAGAAAGATGGGGGAGTTCTTGTGGAACAGAAGTGTATTATGCTGAGCAGATGGGGGGCAGCAGTGCACAGCAGGTAAGGGAGAGTGGCTAGCAGTGGAAACCTGCCTTCTGGAAGGCAGCAGGGGATGGAGAGAAAGAATTTACACTCTAGCCCTTGGGAGGGATGATCAGTCACAGTGAAGATCCCCCTGCTAGGAGAGGTAAAGTCAGCAGAGAGGGACAGCTGGGGGGCAGAAGGGAGGCTCTCCTGTGGAGATCACTATAACAGCCTGGTAGATGGCAGGTGCAGGGGGGTATATATTACCACCCTTTCCAAAGAACAACTATCATTGGGGGGTTGCCATTTTCTTCAGTATTTTTGGTATCTTTTGTCAGAATTAATATAGAAAGGTTTATAGTGATTCCTAAAATTCTTACTGATTTTGTACTGTTTTGTGCTTTTCTATTTCTCTCTCATATTAACTTATTCAAGCATGTCTCGTTCTTTCCTGTGGCCTTGGGTATGTCCTTCTCATTCTACCCAGGCCAAAGGAAGCAGTCAAATATTTTCTCTAGAGCTGATTTTGTGGTTAAAAAATCCTTTTTATCTGTTTTTATCATAGACTTTTTTTCTCCTTCAATTAGGACAGCTTTGCTCTTAGTATTAGTCTAAGTTGCCAGTTTTTGTCTGTTAAAACCTGAAATACAATATTTCTTGCTCACCTAGCTTTTAATGTTTCTGATGAAAAGTCTTGTTATTCTGATGAGCCTACCTCTATAGGTTACTTGGGGATTCTCTCTTATTGCTTGTGATGAGGAAAGTTTCTTTTCTGGTCTTGTCTGTTTGATGTTCTAGCTGTTTCCAGTATCTGTACTGGAATCTCTTTCCCTAATTTTGAGAAGTTTTATTCCATAATATTGTAGAAAATACTACTATGCATTTAGGATGAAACTCTTCTCTATGTCCAAAATTTATAAATGTGACTCTTCAGAGCGCCCCAAATATCTTCAAAGTCCTGTTCATATCTTGTTACTCATTTATCCTTCTTGCTGAAATGTTATAATCCTTCCACTTTGTTATCAAGCTCAGATATTCTGTCTTTTCCATTGTATTGGTGAGAAATTAGAGTTATTATTTGACATCTTGCATTTTTACTTTCCAGTATTTCAGATTGATTTTTCTTCAATATTTCTATCTCCTTATTAGTAATTTGTATCACCCTCCTTATTTCTTGAGCTGACTTGCCATGTTCCCTTGGGATTTCTTTAGAAGTTTGTTTTCATCAATGGTTCCTTTTATTTCATTGAACAGACACATAATCATTCTTTCAAATTCTCTGTCTGGGACTTCATCTAATTCACTCTCACTGGAGGTCTTTATCATGTTATTCATAATTTTTGGAGGAGTTATGTTGTCTTTATTTTCATGTTTTATATTGCTGCATTGGGATATTTCATCCTTGGCTTGTTTCATTGATTGGATTTTGTTATTTTATTCATGTGTAGTATGTCATGTAGTTTGGAAATTATATCCTTAGTCTAAGAGCTCAAGGTCTCTAGGGTGGCCTCTATATTACTTCCAAAGTAGAATATTGTCAGTGTGAGCACTAAAGTTTTTAGAAATGCCAACTATGAAAATGCCATAGTAGCATATTAAAAATAATGCTACATTTGGCCTCAATAATGTTTCTAGATAAAAAAATGCATGTATGAATTATTAGTTAGAATTGGTAAGAATGTATTGTGGATTAGGATGGGGACCAGTGTTAATGTTGAAAAAGATGGAGAAAACCAAAGTACCAGGGAGAGAAAAGTTAGGATGCTATTAGTTTCCACAGATTTTAGAGGTTGATAAAGCTATGAAAGGCTGTGGTTATTGAATATAAACAGGAAGTTCTATTGAGGATATAATGTGGAGAAAAAGAAAGAGAAAGAAAGTTGTGTGTGACAAGAGTAGTAGACAGATCACAATAGTACAATGGGTGGAAAAATACAGAATAGTCCTAAAATCTAAATGAGCAATAAATAAGTTACACAAAGAAACCCATTGTATATATACATATATATGTAAGAATGGAGATTTTTAAATAAAAATGACAAAAGTTTATCCTAACTTACAAATGTTCAAAGTATAATAAATATGCATCCAATATAATAAGTCAGTATTTCTGCCTCAGTGGAATGGGTTTTGAATTATTACCTCCCTGTGATTCTCTCTTTAGCAACCTGCTTATATATGGAAATTCCATTTAGAAGTTTCAGTTCAAGTCTCTAGAGTCAGATTTGAGATATGTATTGACCCAGTGGAAATCAGTCCAGTTACCTTTTACACTGAGTTTTCATGTTGCCTACTCTGAGTTATGAAGATGGTTCTCTCCTTGGTATATTCTTGGCTTGGCTTGGCCAGGCTTAGCTTGTCTGACATGGTTATGCAGGGCTTCAGTTCAGCAAGGCTTGTTGCTGTGTGGAAAAAGGGGCAAGTGGGAGCCTTTGGCTTCCTGTAACCTCTATGTTCCTGGGGCTGGCTTAAGGGAGAGGTGAGGTTGTACAGTGTTGCCTGGTGGTGTAATTGCAGCGCTCAGCTAGGCCCCTGTCCTCTCACGATCTTCTGATCTGGAAAGCCTGGTACATGTGGGTCAAACCTGCCCTATAGCTTTGAAGAGGAGGGCAAGACTGCTTTGAGTGATAAGTACTTCTGAGCCACTAGCTTGTGCCAATCCTCATTGATTAACATCAGTTGTATTCTTCTTCTCCATGCAGATCTCACTTGGATTAATATGCTCATTTTTATATATTTTTTCTTGCCAGAAAGATATTACATTAATATTTTGTGAACCTTTATCAAAATGTAAAAATATAAAGTCTAAATTTAATTATTTGTTATATGACCCTCCCCATTCTGTGAGATGTTATTAATCAAGAATACAAAAGCCATATAGACTTAATGACATGAACAGAATATGTGGATATAAAAATCAATAAATTAGACAATAGAAAATAAAAGATTGGTTGTATATAAAGCATACACTGAAGTGAAAATGTTAATTTACTCTTTATTTTTAAAAAATTAAGGTTAAAAAACTACCTCTTATGGGCTGTTTTAAAGATCCAAAGAGTTAATCAATGTTAAACCCTTAAAATAGTGTCTTGGTACATATATAATACATATAGATAATGCTAGTGATAGCTAATACTTAAGTGCTTTTTATAATAATAGGAAATTATTAAATGAAAAAATGTCCCAGGAAAGGTGGTGCACACCTTTAATCCCAGCAATCAGGAGGCAGAGGTAGCAGTTCAAGGCCAGCCTGAGACTACATAGTGAATTCCAAGTCAGCCTGGAGTTCGATTTCCCAGTGTAAACGTAAAGCCAGATGCACAAGGTGGCTTGTGTGTCTGGAGTTCATTTGCACCAGCTGAAGGCTCTGGAATACTCATTCATTCTCATTCTCTCTCTCTCTCTCTCTCTCTCTCTCTCTCTCTCTCTCTCTCTCTCTCTCTCTCTCTCTCTCTCTCTCTCTCTCTCTCTCATCTCCTTGAAGGTAAATACAGCACTGTCCTACATGGTCCTAAATGTGTATAGAGGAAATATTTAAGACAATTTATATTAACTATTTGAGAGGTTAAAGAGCCATAAAGGGAGATAAAGCTTTCCTTTTACTTGAATTGGTAAAATGATGGCACAAGTCTAGTGTTTTGGAGATAGAGATGTAATATTGTAATAAAAATGATAAATAAATTCATAAATAACAATGAAAAAATAAAAAGTTTAGTTTACTGTGGTAGTTTTGAATAGATGTCCCCCAATAGAATGTATTATAATTGTAAATTATCTCCAGCCAGAAGGCTGGAGTATCACTTTTACCTGGCCTCCTGGGGTCTGGCCCTTTCTAAACTGGATGCAAAATACTAGGGATACATATGCAAAACAGCAGCCTGAGCCCAAGTCTGGAGATCCTATTTTGTGAGTTACAGTGTGCTTGCTTGCTTCTGGAGGTGCTGAGCCTCTGTCTCTGCTTGGATCTGTGAAATGGAGCCAGAATTTTCTTCAACTTCCCCTGGATCTGTTGCCTCAATAAATACTTTCCTCCCCAAAATTATGTCTGGTTTGGAGATTCATCCCTGCAGCATGTGGCTGACTACGACATCTCATGAGTAGCTTTAAATTTATTTAATTATAGTATATATAATTAAATTTTTAACTTATATGTTTATTATAACAGATAAACTAGAATGTCATTTTATGCTTTAATTGATTTCTGAGGTATATGTATATTCCAAATGTTTTCTTATGAAGCATCTAGTATTCTGCTGACTCATATGTTTAATGACAAAATAAGTGCTTTTTATTTAAGCTCTGATGATTTCTGTTATCTAGTTGAGACTCTTTTTTTGACTTTCAATTCAATATTGGATTTTAACTGCAACAAAGAACTTTGTATATGCCAATTATAATATTCTATTCAAAGGTCTTTGTACCAAATGTTTGTTACTTATTTTGCACACTTGGGAATCATTTTGTTTATTATTAAGATATCAAGCAGCTTCACAATAAATTTAATGTTACTGTCTCACATAAAATATCAATAGATAAATAAATGGTTCATTGTATATAAAATGGTATTTGATATTAAGGCTTCAAAATCATATCAACTTTTTTATATTTAAAAAATAAGATGCCAGAAAAGGAGTTCTGAAAATAGAGTTCTAAAACATAGCATTCACTCTATATTAGTTAGCATGAAATATAAAAATAATGGTGGTATAAATTATGACAGATATTCAGTGACATTAAAAAATAAATGATTGTGTCAGTGGTGCAATATGCATGCTAAAAGTGTCTAATTAAAGTTACTTTTCATTAAAAGCACCTGTTTAAAACCAAGAGAACTACAATGACTTACACTGTCAATTTACTAATTAGCCCTTTATCACTGTGGGAAAATAAAAAGTGATCAGAGACTTTGAAAGCCAAAGTTATAAACTGGATATAAAAATCCAAACTCAACTTCACCAGATTTTCTAAATCACTTATCAGAATTAAATTTGAACAATTAAAGCCCTCTCAAAGAATTTCTACACCTGAAATCTACAATATATGATTAATGCACTTAATTCATCATGATAGTCTATGGCTCTATAACAATCCCATTTTGAAAAATAAGCAATTCACACCAAAAAGTCTATTGTGGAAACCAGTAATAACTCATTTGTTTGAGTATATTTTATTCTGGGAAGTCATATATGAAGGCAATAAAACCATAATAAATATAGAAGTAAACAAAACTACTAAGATTTTAAAATTACCTCACGTATTTACTAGGTAATGGAGCCTTTGATTAACAAAGAAACTGATCCTAACTAACCCTAACCCTAATCATTAGTTAACAAGAGTTTAATATATAAATTTGTGTGTATACACATCATCTAGCTTAAATACATAGAGGCATGCTTTGAATTATTCTTATAAAGAAGAAAATAACAATGAATCAGACCAGATAAAACTGGTCAGAATCACAACCTCATGTTTAATTATAAGTATATATTACACACACAAATGAATTTATATAAAACATAGCCTTTGTCTCCATTAAGAATGTCATTAAAAACCCCCTGACCCCAGGTGAAGCCAGGTTAGAGACATGCACGCTGAACGCCAACCAGGCCTTGGGCACTGAGACCCCTGAGCCTAGGCAAGGCCAGGTGAGGGATATGTGCCTTGGCTCCCCACCAGGCAATGCACCCCTTGACCCCACCAACTGACCCCACAGTTCCAAACAAGGTCCAGTCCCCAGCCTGCTACTGTTGCTTAAGGGTGAAGCAAATAGCTGATTGTTTTAAACAATAAACAAGATTGACAAACCACTGGCCATTCTAACCAAACTGAAAAAAACTGAGTCTCAAATCAACAAACTCAGAAATGAAAAGGGAGAGATTATAATGGACATCAATGAAATTGGAAGAATCATCAGGACATACTTCCAAAATCTCTATTCCACAAAATTGGAGAATCTGGAAGAAATGGATGAATTCTTAGAAACCTACCACATACCAAAACCAAATCCAGTGCAGATAAATCTCCTAAATAAAACTATTACATCAATCAAAATCAAAAATATAATCAAAAACCTCCCCAGAAGGAAAAGTCCTGGTACTTATGGATTCTCAGCCGAATTATACCAAACCTTCATCACAGAACTCAAACCACTCTGAAGCTTTTTAGAGTAATCAGAGAACAGGGAATACCAAGGAAGTACCCCAGTGGGTAGGGGACAGAAAGGAGGAAAACACGGACATTTTCATAAGATTTGTTCATACAATGCATATAATTATTCATAATAAAGAAATTTTAAAAAAAGTTAATATTATTAAAAAGAAAAAGAAACACTGTATTGAGTCAAACAATTCTGTAATATTATTTTATTCATTTATATGAAATTTCAATCACATTCTCTTAAAAACCATCAAAGGAAACAGCCCTGGATTAATACTTTAAAAGTCAATGAATCATTTAAACATATCCTTTGGAAGTATTTATATATATCTTCCATATAAAAAAAAGAATGTCATAACATATTTAATTTATTTACTGTATTACTGAAGGTCAACTTTATGTAAGACACTAGTAGTTACTATAAGAGGAAACTACAAACCACATGAGTTTCTGCTTTCAAAGAAATTATGATTCTAACAGGGAAATACTTATATAAACAAGTAAAAAAAGGAAGGCAATATGAAGTGATGTGTCTCATATGTATGTGTGTATATATTTGCCATATATATATGCAGCATTTTAGAAACTTAAAATTTCATAAAATTTATTTAGGGGCTGGGAAGATGGCTCAGTGGTTAAAGGTACTTGCATGCAAAGCCTGCTGAGCCCAGTTCAATTTCCCAGTGTCAATATAATGACAAAGAGGTTATTCCTTTGGAGTAGAACAAGACCCTGACATACATGTGACCATGAGCACACACATAAATACACATGTACATAATTTTTGTGTAACTATTCATTCATTCTCTTTCTTTCATCATGAAAATATTGAACTCCTGTTCTTTTAAGTAATAAATGAAAAAAAGTAATTGATAAGATAAGCCCATTTAAATCTCAGAGTGATGCTAGAACCACAGATTCATGAGCTCTGTTTTCACCATGTTGACCTCTGATGCTTCAGAAAGGATTGGCCACCTGTGGATCATTTAGACCTTTAAAGATATTTTTCTTTTAATTTCATGACAGTTAATACATTCATTGAGTATTCATTGGCATACTAAGATCTTTTAAAGGACTTTAATTCCAAGCACAGGTTCTGCTATTAGCCAACCACATGACCTTACTTCTATCAACTTTAGTTTCCTTATGTCCAACTGGAGATGACAATAACAATGATGACAATATAATATTTCATTTAGAGTAATAAACAAAATAACATAAAAATCTGATACGTTTTTGAAAATAGAGCTATAATGTAACAAATATAAGTCATTACTATCAAAAAATTATTTACCAAGACTCAGTAATTGTACCATCTTAATTAATGCAGTTTTAGTATCTCACATCAACCAAAAGATTTGATAATTAATATATCCAACACTATATTTATTTTACTAAGTCTTTAAAGGAACAAAAGAAAGTAGTATTAAAAAGAAATTAAAGCAAAGTACGGACTGCTTATTGCAAGTTGTGTAATTTGAATTTATACTCAAAGACAGCATCTTTGGGTACAAATTTGCCAAGTGTGCTTCTAGTCTCTAAAACAATGTATTGAGAAGCCTTACAGTGTTTACTTTTTTTTAAACTTAAAACTTAAAATTTTGCCATTTTCTTAAAACTTCTCACTGCATACTCCTTCAAAACTGAAACTGTATATTATTTTATACTTTAATTTTAAAAGTATTGTTTGGCCTGGTGTGGTGACATATGCCTTTAATCCCAGCACTCACAGGGGAAGCCAGGGTAGGAGTACTGCTGAGAGTTCAAGGTCAGCCTGAGACTACATAGTGAATTCCAGGTCAGCTTGGGCTAGAGTGAGACCCTAACTCAAAAAACCAATACCCCCCCTCCAAAAAAAGCATTCTTTGTTCTTACATTAAGCACCATCAGTGTGGGGCTGGAGAGTTGGATCAGTGTGTAAAGTGCTTGTCTTGCAAGCATGATGAGCTGTATTCAATCTTTTTGAACGCATGTAAAAAAAGCCAGGTATGTTAGTATATGTTTATAATCTCATTGCTAGGGAAATGGAGATAGATGAGTCCCTGGAGCTCAATGTCCAGTTAGTCTATCCTACATAGCAAACTAGAAACCAATGAGAGATCTTGTGTCCAAAATAGCAGATAGAAATGGGATAAGTGGATGCCAAATCTAGAATTTACATGTCAGAGCCAGCAACATTACATGAACAGACAATCAACTTGAATCTGGAAGTTATAACTGGCAAGTGATTAGAACTGAAGCTGTAGCACTAACAAGGAAATCCAGAGCATCTTGATGAGAAGGTTATGGCTTGTTTTACCTCTGGAAGTCAGGAGAATAATAGTTGTATATAGTTATGTTAGTCTCCAGAGTTAACTTGTTGATATTATTTCAGAAAAAATTTATATTTATGTGAAGGTAAAATAATAGTTTGAGATTTTTACCAAATATGGAGATTAGTTATTTATGAAAAAATGTCTATTTTTGTTTCTTTGTTCCCAATTAATGTAGATAACTTTTTGAAATGCATTAAATGGCATAAAAAAGAAAAATGGTCTAAGTGGTGTCAGGAAAAGGGATGGAGAAGAGGAGGTGGTGGGAGGAAGGTTAATCAAAATTAAAGATGTTATGAATAAGTTATAAGGAAACCAACTTCTTTCCTTGCTAAATAATATAGGTTAAAAATAAAGTTTAGATATACCACAGTTTCGCTGTCCATTCCTCCATGGATGGGCATTTAGGTTGATTCCAGCACTTGGCTATTATGAATTGAGCTGCTATAAATATAGTTGTGCAAAATTTTCTGCATCGAGATGTGGCATCCTGCGGGTAGATAGATGCCTAGTAGAGGAATAGCTGGGTCCATTGGTAGTTCTATGTCCATTCTGTCTAGAAGTCTCCACACTGCTTTCCATAGCGGTTTAACAAGTTTGCAATCCCACCAGCAGTGAATGAGGGTTCCTTTTTCCCCGCATCCTCGCCAGCAACGATAGTTGTTGGTTTTTTTTTAATGACTGCCATTCTGACAGGGGTGAGATGGTATCTCATTGTGGTTTTTATTTGCATTTCCCTGATGCTTAAGGATGCTGAGCACTTTCTTAAATGAGTCAAGGCCATTTGTGTTTCCTCCTCCGTGAATTCTCTTTTGAGATCAGTGCCCCATTTTGTGAGGGGGCATTTTGGGTTTCTGTTAATAATTTTTTTGAGTTCTCCGTAGGTTTTTGAAATTAGGCCTCTGTCAGAGTTGTGGCTGGCGAAAATCATTTCCCAATGTGAAGGGGGTCTATTGTCTCTGAGTGTGGTTTGTTTGTCTGTACAAAAGCTTCTGAGCCTAAGCAGGTCCCATTGGTTAAGTGTTTGTCGTATTTCCTGAGCTGCTGGAGATTTGCTCAGGAAATTTTTTCCCACTCCTATTTCATGCAGAGTTCCTCCTATTTTTTCTTCCAGGGTATTCAGGGTTACCGGGTTGATATTAAGATCTCTGATCCACTGAGTGAGGGAGAACCTTTGATTGGAAATGAGAATTTAGGGCAATATGCACCGGATCCCATACACTTGGGCTCCCAAGAAAAGATGCACTATGCGAACGTCTGACAGGGAGGCTACTAAAAATAGAAACTAGGTAACCCAGAATGGGGTATATTTGTTAACCTATACTGTTCTAACTCTCCAATGGAGATTGTATTTGTATTTTTCAGGATATAGCAAGTGAGCTGTGGCCCATATAACCCTACCACCAGACAGCAGGCCAAAAGATGAGATTATGGCAAGAGATGAGTCACCACAGTCATATTGTGGAGGATCCATATGGAACCCTGCAGAGAAGGACGGGATGAACAAGGGACCCATAGCCACAGCCATTCAACCAACTCTAGATAAGCCAAATGTGTTTGTGTTTTTCAATATGCAACGAGAGAGCTGTGGCCCATCTAACCCTACCAACCAACCGTAGGCCGATGGATGAGATACTGGCAAGAGAGGAGCCACCACAGTCATATCAGGGAGGATCCATAGGGTACCCAGCAGACAATGACAGATGAACAAGGGACCTATAACCACAGTCATTCAATCAACACAGGATAGGCCATTGAGACAGAAACCAAGGATTTTCGACACAAGAACCCTTAAGCTCGCAACATTAAAGCAGCCTTATTACTCACCCACTACGACTCAGGGAACTAAGCAGAAGAGGGGGCGGAAAGATTTTGAGAGCCGTGGTGGGGGAGACTGTCCAGAGGCATGGCACCCATCAGTAACAACACACTTGGGCCAGGAAGACCGGGATGAGTACTAAGATATACAGGATCCCTTGCCACAAGGACTAATACA